>JAZKJV010003143.1:600000-908755 GCA_037367405.1 Ottelia alismoides | reverse complement strand
TGTCCCACCAGCAACCTCAGTTGCAGCAAGGGAACACTCCCGGTTCTCCCGCAGCCATGAAGAACCCAGCACTTGACGATCTCACCCGCTTGCTCTCCGAACAACAGGCATCCTTCCAGCGAGAAATGCACGAGTTCCGGTAGGGAAATGAGGGACATTATGAAAGGCAAAGCCGCCAAACCTGCACAGAGCGAGTTGAATCCGAATAACATAAAGAGAAAGTCTGAGCAGGTACAGTTTACAAAGGATACCACTCCTAGTGCTTATTTGAATGACACACATTCTATGTTTGATACTCACTTCGTGTCACTTAGGAGCGATAGGGAACCAGTCGGCGGTGGCTCATCTGAGGGACAACCCCATGGAGATTCTAGAGCCCCAGATGAGGAGAAAAGCGGTGTTGATGCCACTAACAACAATGATGATGGCGGTGGTGCTGATGCCACCAAGGATGACCTACCAGACGATGGTATTGAGGCCGTCGTAATACCAGATGCAGTCGGTGGTGCTGAGGCCACCACTGTTGATAATGAACCAGAGTGCGGTGCTGAGGCCGCAAAGAAGAATGTTTTGGGTGGTGCCGATGCCCCCCATTTTGAGTCCATCTGTATTCCAACCTTCCGTATTACCATTTTCTGTATCTCTGGACACTGAGAAAAAGACCAAAAAATGAATAAAGAAAGGTTTCTCCATCAATTCCGAGTCCATGTGTGTTGAATGATGATGTTTGCATGGATTTCAGTCCTTCACAGGGCCAGAAACCTTCTCCTAACCCTCTGTCTGAGGAGGGCCCCTCCATTCCCTTTCCTCAAGCACTCAGCTCGGTGAAGGGGAATAAAACAAAAAATCCCAAAAAGAAGGAACAGTTAGAGTTCAGCCAACAGATGATAGACAGATTTCAGATCCAGCTGACTCTACAGGAGGCACTTGAGATCATCCCCCTCTTCCAAAAGAAACTGAGGGAGAAGACCACTGTGTGCAGGAAGAGGAGGAACAACAGAGGACGAATCCATGTACTCACACGTGCCACATGTTGTGCCATTCAGAACCAGCTGCCAGCCAAACACCCAGATGCAGGAGCTCCTTATGTCAGATGCCAGATTAGTGAGTAGAAGTTCGACCGTACTCTATTAGACAACGGCTCTTCTATCAACCTCCTTCCGGCAGCCTTACTCGACCGATTCGAGTTCGGCCCGCTCCTTCAGAGTCGGACAGTCCTTCAGTTTGCTGATAGGTCTATCAAGAGGCCGAAGGGGTTGTTGAGAGACATGGTCGTCACCATTCATGGCCTGAAATTCCCCGTGGACTTTGTAGTATTGGACATGGAGATCCCTGAGTCGGTGACCGATGCCCCCCATCATACTAGGACTCCCATTCTTGGCCACAGCCAAGGCGGTGACCGACCATGATAGTGGGAAGGTGTACTTTCGCGTAGAGGGCGAGAGTATACAAATAGAGACAATCGACGAAACCCGAGCAAGAGATTCAGCATGCTCAGAGCCAGGTAGTGACACAGTGCAGCTGACAGATGCAGAGTTTGACGTCCACCAAGAGTGTGATTTTGTGATGACCGATGATGAAGCAGTCTGGGAAGATCCAGAAGCACGAGCCCTCGCCTTGTCTGTAGATTCAGAGTATACACCTTTTGTGGCAGACGAGAGTTCGGAAAGCACACCCTTGACCATACAGGTTGATAGTTGCGTACTGAGTGGTAACATTGATGTTTGTTTTTATTCAGATCCCTCAGAGCAGACTTTGATTGGAAGGATTTTGATGCATATTTGTCGTGTCTGTTTTCTGACGAGCCGACAGATAGGATGGAGAGCGAGCCAGCACAGATGATAGACACACCAGCAAGGTTCCCTTTGTCAGATGATCACATACAGCGAGAGTTCTCACATGCAGACCTGGTTGCTTTCACGCAGACATATCAGAAGCCAGATTTGCCAGCTCCCACAAAACCAGAATTGAAGCCGTTACCGCAGCCGCTCAAGTATAGATTCCTTACAGGAGAGCCAGATATGCACCCAGTCATTATCTCAGCAGATTTGACTGGAGAGCAAGAATCTCGTTTGATGGAGGTTCTTGAACGCAACCGCAAGGCAATAGGATGGAGTGTGGCTGACCTCAAGGGGATAAGTCCGGCCATGTGCTCCCACCATATATACCTCGAGGAGGACGCTAAGCCTTCACGTGAGTTCCAGCGACGGCTGAACCCGAATCTTCGAGATGTAGTAATGAAGGAGATATCTAAATGGTGGAGTGCTGATTTTATCTACCCCATCTCTGACTCCAAGTGGGTTAGTCCTTTACATGTGGTGCCCAAGAAGACGGGTATCACGACAGTTGTGAATGAGTCTGGAGAAGAGATCGCCACCCGGGTGCCCACTTCTTGGAGGGTCTGTGTGGACTATAGACGATTGAATGAGGCCACCAAGAAGGATCACTTCCCGCTACCATTTATTGATCAGATCATCGAGAGACTAGATGGGAAAAGTCACTATTGTTTTCTTGATGGGTACTCCGGATACAACCAAGTGGCCATTGCGCCCGAAGACCAGGATAAAATGACGTTCACCTGTCCATTTGGGACGTATGCTTTCAGACGGATGCCCTTTGGTCTATGTAACGCCCCTGCGACATTCCAAAGGTGCATGTTGTCCATATTTTCGGACATGATAGCTGACTGTTTGGAGGTCTTCATGGATGATTTCTCGGTCTATGGCGACGGGTTCGATGCTTGTCTTGACTGCCTAGACCGGGTACTTCAGCGTTGCATAGAGGTAAACCTTGTACTATCTTGGGAGAAGAGTCACTTTATGGTGACTCAGGGGACGGTCCTTGGTCACATCATCTCCAACAGGGCATGGAGGTTGATCCTTCTAAGGTGGATATCATTAGAAAACTCAATCCACCGTCCAATCTGAAACAGTTGCAGTCTTTTCTGGGGCATGTCGGTTTCTGCCGACGGTTCATTCAGGACTTCAGTCGAATTGCCCGATCGCTGTCAGATTTATTGACTAAAGACATCGAGTTCCTTGTAGATGATAAGTGTCTTAAGTCCTTCGAGACTCTCAAGAATTTAGTTGTCGAGGCTCCTGTCCTTCAGCCACCCGATTGGTCTCTTCCATTTGAGATCTGATGAGTGAATCTGCGGACTAAGGTAGATAAATCAATACGGTCGTTGTGACCTCAGTCACTCAGGACTCAGAGCTCAACAAGAAAAATATATTGGACCACCAAATAAAGATAGAAACACGAGAAAACCGAATAGCAGTCCTAGCTATGGGATTGTCCTGGTATAGCTCCCAAGGTCGAACTCAAGAAGCACGTGATGGCCTTGCAGCCTACGAAGTAGTCAAAAACAAATAAAAATGAAAACAAATTATTTTTGGTGGATTTTTAATATTTTTATATTTTTTTGGAATTTTTAATAATAAAGAAAATAATAAAACATGCAAAACACACAACTTTCAACAATTATTTAATTACTCTAAAATACTCCGAAAATTCCAATAAAATGTTTTTGTGATTTTTATAATTTTTATTGTTTTTAGTGAATTTTTGATAATTTTTGATTTTATAGGGTTTTCTAAAAATGAAATAAGGCAAAAATAACTGAAAACTATCCAATCAGGCTTCTAAGACCATTTAAAAATACTAAATAGTCTGATCAAGGCCTGGAGGTATTTTTCCTGTGAAGTATGAACAAAAGAAACAATCAGGAAAAATATTTTATTATTTTTTGGTTTTTCTATGATTTATTAGAATTTTCTAAGTTTTTCAGTTTTTTGCAATGTTTATATTTTGGTATTTTTACCCGGCATACCCTGTAATCTTTCGCAATTACCGCTACGACCTCTGAAACATCTTAATTCCTCTCTCGACCCCGTAAACTTGCTAACCCTTTATCCCACAGACCCTGTGGTTAACTCCCCATCCATTTAGCCGTTAGAACTAACGAATTCTGTTATCTTCTTTTACATAACACCCATTTTAGTTATCAAATTTACTACATGTGCCACTCCTCACCTCCCCCCTCTCCATCTCATCCAATCGAAGCCCCCGTCCCGAAGCCCACCGCCTCCTCCGAAGCGAAGCCTCCTCCCTACCGGTTGAAGCCCATCCGCCGGTTGAAGCCCCTGCGAAGCCCTGGCGCCTCCCCTCCCCCCCCACCAACCTGGACCGGCAACCCGAGCCCCACGCCTCCCCTGCGAGCTGGAAGCTCCCCCCAGGCCGAGCACCCCCCACCCCCAGGATAAGCACCCCCGCACCCCCTCCGGACGAGCCCCGCCCCCCGCCTCCCCTGCGAGCTGGAAGCTCCCCCCAGGCCGACCACCCCCAGGATAAGCACCCCCGCACCCCCTCCGGACGAGCCCCACCCCCCACACCCCGGACGAGCACCCCCCCCCCCTCCCTCTGTTCTTCCCCTGCGAACACCCCCCCCCCCTCCTCGGGGCCCGCCACCCCCGCACCCCTTCCGGACGAGCACCCCCCCCACCCCACCGCGCCTCCCCTGCAAATCCCACCCGGACAAGCCCCGCCCCCCCGCGCCTCCCCTGCAAATCCCACCCGGACAAGCCCCGCCCCCCCGCGCCTCCCCTGCAAATCCCCCCTCCCCCCCCCCCGGACGAGCCCCGCCTACCCTGCAAATCCCCCCCTCCCCCCCCGGACGAGACCCGCCTCCCCTGCAAATCCACCCCCCACCCCCCCCCCCCCCCGTGCGTGCCTCCCCTGCGAACACCCCCTCCCCTCGCCTGCAAACACCCCCCCACCTCCAACCCTGGAACCGACGAACTGGAGTCCCCCCGCACCTGGCCTGGCGACCCCAGCCCTCCGCCTCCCCTGCGAACTGGAAGCTCCCCGTCTACGTTCAGGTCCCTGTGCCGTGGGAGGGGAAGATGTCAGGGGATTATTTTTTATTCTTTTTTAATTCTAGCCGTCTGATTTAGGATTGGTTAGATTAACTCTTTTAACCTAAGGAAGTTAACTTTAGATGTATCAATTTAACGGTAGGGTTTGTGGGGTAAGACGGAACAAGTTTACGGGTCGAGAGAGGAATTAGGATGTTTCAGAGGTTGTAGCGGTAATTGCAAAAGATTACAGGGTCTGCCGGGTAAAAATCCCTTATATTTTTTATAAACCTAAAAATGGCCAAAGATGGCCAGAAAATCAAACACACAAAAATACACAAAGCCTAATTTTTTTATAATTTTTAAAGATGTTTTGATATTTTTTTTGAATTTTATTTCTGGACAAACAGAAAAAGAGAGGTTTTTGAATTTTAAAAATAATAAAAGGGTCTAAAATTTTCCAAAAAATTAGTGAAAATTCTACACAGTGGCAGGAGCCATGTATCAAATTTTCACTCAATTTGGATGAACTTTGATATTTTATTTAAAACAATCAAGAGCCCACAGTCACAGGGACCTGATTGTAATAAAAGTATCTTCTGGGGGCCTAAAAAGAACAAACTCAAATATGCAGGAGGTCCAGGTGCAAAAAGTCCAAGCCTCCACGCGCAATGCATGTGCACTGGGCACACAGGGACCAATGTGCAAATAAAATAGTTCCTAAGGCTTATTGACAACAGGTGCTAAAAGCCCAGGGAGTTGATTGTAAATAACCCACTAAATTCGACACATGTTCAATAAAAGTACTTAAAGGGGGATATGTGCAAATAACTAGAAGTATTTTTCATTCATTAACAATCAGAAACTACAACCCACAGAATGCAATTTCACCACAAAATCACGTGTCGATGCACGTGTCCAACATTAACAGGGGTAGAAATGCAATTAAAGTTAACTAGCAGGTCCTCTATGCAATTATACCAAACTAAAACAAACTCTATAAAATATTTACAAGACTATTTAATAAAAACAAAAAGGCAAAGGGCCAAAGGGTAAATTACCCTTTATTAATCGAGGGGCTGGATGCGCGCCACGTGGATGATCGTGCGGCAGAGATGCGCTGCAGCTGAACAAAGGCCCCTCGAATCTGATCGGACGGTGGAGGGCTCTCCACATGGATGATCAACGGCTGATGTACGTCGTGGCTAACCCTCCCTGGATGGAGGGCGGAGAAGAGACCACGTGTCGATCTGACGGTGGCTGATAGGCCTCTTCTTCGCCCTTATCGGACGGTCCTGAGATAATCTGGCACTCTGGGGGTGAACGGACGGTGGAGAAGGACTCTGGAAGAACTCCTCGCCGGCGAGCTTCGTCGGAGGAATGTGAGTGTACTGGACCTCCTCAGGGGCTACTGATAGGTGGAAAAGAATCGCCAAGGCCTCCCGCGTCTGTAAGGCTCCTCCGATGACGCTGCGAGGCTCCGAAGAGCTCCAGCGACGAAGGCGGAGCTTAGGCTCCTGTGCTGAACGTGGAGGACCTCAGATGGACCTCCTCAAACCTACAAAGTGGCACAGAAGGACTCTTGGGTCGAGGGCAAAATACCTCGACCCGGTTAGAAGCGAGGTGTGTGGTCTGTGCGTCGAGATGGAGGAACTCCGGCGAAGCGACGGCGAAGGAGTTCGACTCCCATTTCCGTGGCAAACTGGGTTGGATGAAGGGGCGGAGAACGTGCGGAGGAGTGAGGCAGAGATGTGGGTGTCGTCCGATGCTCGAAAGGGAGACGGAGATGGTCGGAATTGACGGTCGTCGGCGGAAGATGAAATTGGGCGTAAATGAAAATTCGAGAAGAATAGGAAGAACTAGGCTTACCAGATGGACGAGGTCGACTGTGGACGAGCTTCTGAAGCTCTGGGTCTTTGCCTCGAGGGTTGTCGATGCCCGAGGCTCGAGCGCTTCTCCGGGGCAGCGCACGGCGGCGCTAGGCTGCCAGATCAGTGGTCGGGGCACTCTCTCCTCACTGCGACACCACCGGCCGCTAGCTGTCACTCAGGCGGAGGTGGTGGAGGTCCTCGTAGGGAAATGCGGAGCCAAATATGGAGTGAAATGCGCTGCGGAGCTGGGATTAAGTATGGCTAGGGGTCCGGCTAGATGAGGTTCAGGTGAGCTGATCGGAGCGCGGATCCCCAAAACCCACCCCGGGCGTGGATCAGGGATGATTCAAAGCTAATCAGGGCCCGGCGTTTCGACTAATGGAAGTCGGATCATGCTAGGAAAAATCGGCAAAGTCGGGTCAGGAGCAAAGATCCGCGGGCTAGTGGTCCAAGTGGGGGAGTTGACCGGGGGGTCAACATCCCCCGTGGACCAATCAGGAGCGGCCATGTCATAAAGATTTGGAAATTAAGAATAAAATAGTAAATGGCCGAATTTTTCAAAACTCAAAACATGAAAAATGTTTCTTTTATTTTAAACTATTTTTTGTGATTTTTATTTATTTTTTTGAAATAAAAATAAGGTATGTACAATATAGTATAATATATAGGTATATATACAATATTGTATTTTTTATTTTTGATTTTTAATTACTTGTTTTTGAACATTTTTATTCCAATTTTACATTTTATTTATTTATAGAATAAAATTTGGAATATTTTGGTATTTTTATTTTATTTTTTATTAATTATTTACAAGGGTTAAATAAATAGTTATATACACATATATACATGGTCTATATACAATGTTTATTTTGATTTTTATTTTTGTTCTTTTTATTTTATTTTTGTTTTTGTGATTTTTATTTTATTTATTTACATTATGAAATATAGAATATGTACGATTTTTATGAGATTTTAATTTATTTATTTATAGGGATAAATAAATAAATAAAGTGTTTCATGTACATGGTGAATATACAAGGGTGAAGGCATTTTTATTTTCTTTTTAATTTTCCCATTTTTATGTTAATTTAATATTTACAAATATATACACATAAATATAAACCCACTTTTATTTTTGTTTTAGAGGAAAATATTTTTATTTAATTACAGGTATATGTACACATGTGTGAGCTTCCTTATCTTTCTCTACTTGGGTTTTTATGCGGTCAGGCCCATGCTGAGCCCTCCCTTGGGATTAGGTCGCTCAATATTTATTCTAAATATCTCCCTCTTTTTCTTTTGTTTCTTTATTCTTTTATTTATGCACAAAAACATGCTAATTATGCATATTTATAAAATGCATGCTTATTGACAATTATTTGTATTTACAGGAATATACATGTGTTTGGCAAAGGTTTTGTAGCTAAAATAAAAAAATAAAGAGTGATGAATGGGTATTCATCGCCCCCCCATACTTAACTTTGCTAGTCCCTAAGCAAACACTTATTTGAAAAAGAAGTGAAAAGAAAAAGAAAAAGAAAAAGAGGAGAATATACATGGATTAATATTGATAATTAAACTTGCCTTCATTAAATTGAAATATGGAGCTCGATCAGATCTTTGGATTATTAATGTGTCGGAACCTTATTTAGACTTAAGTTTAAAACTCAACAGCCTCTAAGATCCACTAATCTATAATCAAGACTCCTCAATAATCCAGATCAGAACAAGTCTACATACACAAACCCTGAAGACTATGAGTATTTCCTTGTACTGTGTAAGTGATATAAAGCTTTCCACCTCAGAAGTGGCAACTTGACAACCCTCCCCAACAAGGTAACTCTATGACCCTAGTCTGGCCACTCTTTCCTCGAGGAGAAGGGTATTCCCTTCTAAGTTCAAGTTCAACCGGCTCAAGAAGAGGGGGAAGAAGAGAATGGACCATGGCCAGTGTAGCCATGTATCCTTGGGAGCTCAACCAGTGTAGCTAAGTCTCCCTGCTGCAAGCTACATAAGGTGGGACATGAATCTCAAGCTTTGCTTATTGCACTATATACATACTCCAGTGGGATTATCATTTTCTATCAGACCCACCACTTTTTTGGAGTTATTTTCTTTTTGCATTTTTTTTCAAGTGCATCTATACAACATATACATGTGCAGCATATATACATAAGGAGTTTTTCCTCTTGAGCCAGTAGACTATCCCTCTTTTGAAGCTTTATTGCAACCCACAACTCCTGTCGTTAGACCTCATGGCAACCAGACCAAGTTGAGACGCTTTCCTTCACTAAAAGAAGAAGAGAGGTTCCGCCTAGAAGTACTACCCTCTTATGCTACCCCAAGTCAAGGAAGACTGCCTCCTCACCACCTCATCCGTAGAGAGCTCGGTGCAAAGTGCGGGTCCAAGTAAAGCCATTGTCTGTATGAGTCATGTGTGTGTTGTTAAGTGCTCTACATAGGCTCATTGAGATGACATGTGATCATAGCCTAGTGGACTCAAAGAATTAAGTCACCATGGACCTGAAAAGCCTTAACCCTAAACCCTATAAGGTTCCTCTTTTAATTTAGGTGGATTAAGATCTTAATCAAGCTCCATTTCCCAATTTAATTCCAGGCTAGTTTAAATGTCAACTATAATCCGGGAAAAACTATATATATATATATATATATACAAGGATGCTATTTACACAATATTTACACACATGCAAAATTTTTGAAAAAATGTTTTGAAATCATGGATGTGTGCATGAATGCAAGTTTTGCAAAATATTTACACAAATTTACACAAGGTTTTTGCAAACGTTTGATTTTCAAAATATTTTGGAAAAATTTTGTACTATATACATAGTTTTGATATGCACATATTTACACAAACTTTACACAAAAAGTTTTTGAAAACATTTTTACAAAAATAATTTGTACACTAGCTATGCATGTGCAAATAAAAGAGTGTTTATTTACAGGGAAATTTTTTTAATTTTTATGGATTTTTGGTTTTTATTCATTTTTATTTATTTACACACTCACACAAAGTACGAGTTACGGCTAAAGTATATATGGAATATATACACACCCCCCTATACTTAGCTCGAACGATGTCCTCAGAGTCAAGAGCGATGACGAAGACATAACTCGTGCTTAGTATAGGTAAGTGAAAAGGAAGGCTATATACAAAGACGAATGAAAGAATAGAAATCAAGAGGATCTCGGCTTTTCCCCCTATACTTAGGATCAAATAATCCTAAGTATAGCAGGCTGTACACAAAGGGAAAATCGAGTGGAGAATGTACAGGGTCTACCCCCCCTATACTTAGGGTAAAATATCCCAAAGTATAGGCAGCAAAATAGGGGTAGAAAGACATGAAGAAAATCACGAATATATACAAGAAGGATGGACATCACTCCCCCTATACTTAAGGTGAAGAATCCTTAAGTATAGGCAACACAACAGAAGTGATGAAACAAACCGGACGAACAACACGGTGTTTCCACCCCCTATACTTAGGATGAGGAATAACCTAAGTATAGCAAAGATAATCCTAAGTGATGAATCCACATTTCATCATCTTTATTTTATCATTTTGGCCTCAAAAACCCTAGCAAATGCCTCTAAATAGCATTAAATAGAGCATATTAGCATTCATGCATGTACCTATAAATAGTGTATAAAATACTGTAATTAAATCTAAAATTATAGAATAAATAAAAGAAAAGAAAACGAATAAAATATTGTAAATATTTTATGACCCAAAACCCCGAGACCTAGGCATCTTGATGAATAGGTCGACAAGGAATAAAGTAGGGGGAGATAAGGGTTAAATACGTATACTTTTTAATTCATTCTTTATTCATTTTGGGACCTATTTTTGGTTCCACTTTTTATACATCAAATAAAGAAACTTTGTCCATGTAAGTTGTAGATAATTTTATAAAGAAAAATACAAAATTGATTTCATTCAAAAATAATGTACAAACAAAAAGTTATGGTCTGAATAAAAATCGAGAATCCCAACTTCCCAGACCCGTATCTCACAGATGAAAACTCCAAATGCAGCAAACTCACCTTTAATTGTATATAGAATAAAATAAGCGATTTAATGGCGGTGGTTTTGCATTTGGCGGAGCTACGGTTTGAAAGTTGAGTTTTGAACCCTCATTGTATAATTGTACAGATTAAAATATTCATTTTATTATTTATTCATTATTTTTATAATTTTATATTTTTATAATTTTATATTTTTTATAATTTTAAAAATATTATTTATAATAAATTTTTATATTAAAATCAGAGTAAAACACAAAAGAAAAATAAAATAAAATACTTGTATATAATATACATAGGTATAATACATATTCACATACCTATATTATTACTACTTTTATTTTATTAAACATACAAAACAAATCAGAAAAATAAAATAAAAATATAATTACATATATAAAAGTATATTATACTTTTACAAAATAGTAAATAAAAATAATAAAATTAAAATACACAGAATAAAAATAAAAGAATAAAATATATAGGTAATATACCTATAAAGGGTATAAAAGTAAACTTGTAAAAATATACATCATAAAAATAGTTAAAAATTACTATAAAATATTTTATAAACTTATAAACACTTTTTATTTTATAACCTAAATAAAATAATATCATTTACTATTTTAAAATGATTTTAGAAATGATTTTTTCCAGGTTTTTCCTAGTTGGTCCACGTGGACCAACCAGGGGGCCAGAAGAGTTGACCTCGGGTCAACTCTCTGACCCTAGGTCCTGTAGCCGTGTCAGACGATGTTTTGACCAATGTTCACCCATTTCTCGAGGCCAACTATAGCTCCTTTCATGATGGTGCCTTCTGCAAAATTGATCCTTGACAATCCATCTTACACGCCATTAGGTTTTTTCGGGCATTGCATCGTTGTGACGCCCGTTTCTTCCTCATCTTTCACGCCCCTCGACCATCCTTCAAAACCAAGCCCGCCACCTTCCTTGACTTTTTGAACCATTTTTTGGTCGAAGCCAAGACCTCCGAGCATTCGTCGTGTGTCCCCGGTGACAGAGGGTTGACCCAGCATCTTCGTCGAGGTGTGGCTAAGGTCGGAAGTGTGTTCCAACCCATCTTCGGCGGCTGCGCCGCCGTGAGGTCAACCTTTGGTATCCAGCCTTTGAGGTCCATTTCCTTGTGTTTTTCTTGTGTTTTCTTGCATATTTTCGCTCCCAGTAGTTGTAGAAACCATCCCCTACGTTCCATTTCACCTCACTTCCATCAGATCATCCATGAAACCACCTCGCTGGAGCTTGTTCGGCGAGCATCTATTCACATCAAGCGCCGCCCATTCTCCCTCCTTTTGCTATGGAACCCTTCCTGCTGTTGTGTGTTCATTGTGCAGGGTCCCAGGTGCCAAGGACCCTCCTGGGAGGGTTGTTTTTGCTGCAGTTCAGGTCAGCTGGAGTCGTCCTCCTACGTCGACGACGCGGTGGTGTCCCGGCCGCTCTCCGGCCATTTTGAGGGCGCTGTCCTCTCGAGGATACTTCCAAGAAACTTGGAGAAGCCGTCAGAAGGGGTCGTGCACCTCGGAGTAGCGAGATTTTGCAGATTGAAAATCGTCGTCGCCGGCCTTCTTCCGCGTTCTTTCTCCAAGCCTCTCAGACGTCCGATCAAGGGAGTCCTCCAGATCCTTTGCCCACCGTCCGATCCGCGCAACCACATCCATCCATCATCTACCAGATCATCTAATCGTGGCCATTGGAGCGTGAAGTGGTATCGTTCGAGGAGATCGTGCCACGTGTCCAAGTGAAGATTCCCCGCCGTCAGATCTCCTTTGCGTGGGAATTTTGCATGTATACCCCCCACACTTTTGTAATTTTCTTTTAGTCCAGAAACTTTCATTAGTAGCTTAAAATATTTTGTAAAATTTACAAGTAGGCCCTTGAACTTTTAATATTTGCAAGTAGGTCCTCTGCCACGTAACCTCACGTGACCTGTTCACGTGAGGCGCGGGCTTTTTGCAAAGAGACCCCCGGCTTTTTGTGTATTTCATTTCAGTCCAGGGAATTAAATATTAAGTGTTATATTTTTGGGACAATTGCATGTATGCCCTCGGACATTTTGATATTACGAACCAGTCCTTCCCAAGCGCGTGCAAGTCACGCGCCCTGGTGGACATTTTGCACCTGTACCCTCCCGGGTTTGGAAATTGGTGATTGATCCTTTAAATTAAATAATTAGTTATAAATTTTGTTGGAAAATTACATGTATGCCCCTAGATGTTGTGATATTTGCAGTTATAACCCTACCAGGCTGTGCATTTTTTTATGTTTGCTCCATTTATTTAAGGCATCATTAAAACCCTAAAAAATCCCCAAAAATCAATTTAAGCTCCTGTCAACTTGCACTTCCACGTCATATTTTTGTATTTTATTTTTGTTGCATTTTAGCATTTATTAAAAATCAAAAATATGCATTTTGGTTACTATCTAGCTTAGAAAATACCAAAAAATATTAAAATATCTTGAAAATTTCCAAAAAAAATGTGTATTTTATCATATTTTAGTGTCAGTACAAAAATCACTAAAAATTGCAAAAGAAAAACCTTGAAAATTCGAAAATACCTAAAAATTTCAAAAAATTCTATAAAATAGTAGAAAAATCAAAAAATGCATACTCAGTTCCTGTAGGTTCTATATTTTATTATCTTTATTTTTAAATTAGTTTGGAAAATTTTTGTGACTGTTTGATATTTTTCATTCCTATTTTACCTTCAGCCAGTGATTTATTCCCTGTTTTCCTTTATTTTGTCTTTTAAAAATTCCAAAAATATTCTGAAAAATACCCAAAAATCACAAAAACAGTAAATATTTATAAAAAAGACCAAAAAGATTTTATTTCTGAATTTTTGAGCATTTTTGCATATTTTTGTAAATATTCTATCCCCTCTTTTATTATATAGTTTATATATTCTAATATTAAAAAAAAAGAAAACAAAAAAATATAAAACATAATAATAAAAAAATCAGTAAATTAAAAATCAAAATACAAAACTAAAAATTAAAATAAAAAAATTAAAAATTTAAAACCCACAAAAATATTTGCATTGCATAGTGTAGACAACACATCACTTTCACACACACACGCACTTGTGGATTTACCCTGCCTCACTCCCTGTGTTCGAACTCTCTACGTACTTGCTTCTATACACCATTTATGTAGAGTTAAAAAAAAATTAACTTCACATCTGCTTGTCATTGCTTGATTGATTGAGTGTGGGTTAATTGTTGATTTTAGTCCAGGATTCATTTGAGGGTCGCCACAGCAACGGTTGTCTCCGCCTTGTGCGAGACACTATTTTAGACCTCGTGAATTTTGGCTAAATCAAATGGCGTCGTTGCCGGGGAGCAACAACGCGTACATCATTTTTGCCTTGTGTTGTGATTATTTGTTTACTCTTGCGGCTTTTATCTTTGCTTTTTGTAGTTTCCTTATTTTTGATATTTCTTGTTTGAATTGTCTAACCCATCTCTTGTTTGACTTCTTGCGAGGAATGCAGAACGAGGGAGGAGCTCTCTTCCAGGAGCACCTGTGCACCCACGTGAGGCGACTTGACTTAGCACAAAGGCGGGCTAGGAGAGGATTTTGAAGACAGTTCTAGTGTATTTATTTATTGCAATTTAAGTGAGATGGCGACCTATATTTGTAATAATACAGGTACCCTCGGACACTTGGACATTCGAGCCTAATTTCCAAGTGATTGCTCACTTGGGGGCTCGCCGCGGTTTTATCCGTTTTCATCGCATTCTTTTTATTTTGTTTTGTTTTTCGATTTTATTTATTTTGTGTGATTGAGCCCCTAGATTTAGGAGTTGCTTGCGATATATTAAGGCCAAACACCTAATACTTTGCATGTGCCTATAGCCGCGTTTGGACTTAGTCAAATTTTTAAACAGTCGATCATCGTCTTCGATCCGTCGTGACGCGAGCTCACCCTGCCAAGCGCTTCTCCTGAACTCGATTTGTCGAGAGGAGGAGGGGTGAGCCTAGACCGGACTCTAGGGTTGAGGATTGGTGGTCAGCTTGTGGTTCTTCCCGCTAATAGCAATTTCTGAAACTTAGGGCGATTTCATTGATTGCATTTTCATATAGATAGGTTTCAATTCTACTGAGCATCCTTGCATGTAGAGTTCTGGAGGCAAGGTGAGCATTTCTCTTTAGCATACATCATCGATCGCCGCTTGCATTGTTTTTCTCGCCTCTCTCTCTGATTTTGCCAACCTAGGTGCTTAAAGGAATTGACTCCTCGTTAGGCTCGTGCATTTTTATTAAAAATCCAAAAAAAGTGATAATCAATAAAATTGGGACTGCTAATATTACTTGACCCTAAAACCGATCAAAAAGAAAAAAAATCTCTTGGGGCGAGTAATCCCCTCATTGTCTTCGCTTTTATTTGCTCGCGCACACACTAAGGTTAGAGCCCAAATCCTATCTTCAGCCCCCTAAGTGTTTGTGCAACATTTTGACTTCTCACCTAACTCTAAAACAGACAAAATAAAAAGACCGCTCTTTGCGGTCTCTACCGAGTTGAGTAGGTGAATTGAGGGTTTGTATTCTTTTCATTTTTGTCTGTGATTATTTTGTGTGTGTCCTAGATCGCTTCTGTGCATTTGCGCCTTTCTTCTTCACTCTCTTGACTTGACCGTCGTGCTCTCTCGATCGTTTTCCTTTTGATTTCAAGATGGACCCCTGGAGCGCTTTTTATCCGGACCTTGTGGATCCCTCCCTCACTCCAGCCGGTCCACCTCCCTTTTATCAGGAGGATCATCCTCCTACTTTTTCTGATTTTTGTACATACCCGCCTCAGCCACAGTATCACGACTCAGAGTTTTACCCACCTCCACCCCCACCTGTATATTATCCACCTCCACCTTCACATCCACCCGAGTCTGACCTGATGGAGTCACCTCCCTCCATCTCTATGAGCGATCTCTTGAATCGGATGATAAAGCGCATTGATTTGATGAATGATGATCTTGCTTTCTTGAGGAAGAATCAGATTAATGCTCCTTTCGTCGGGGATACGACTTTGCTTGTCAGTGATCGTGGGAGCTTGCAATCGCCAAAAACACAAAAAAATGAGAAAATTTTAAAAATCCAAAAAGAGTTTGGGAGACACTTGGTTAATTCATACTGTGAGGAGAGAGTCCACTTGCCAGAACCCTTGACCATACATCCATTCACACCTAGTCCCACCTTTCACCCCGAGGATGTCGCTGTACAGACTGCTCTTGGCACACCTCGTGTATATGCTGATTCTGACTTCCTCCTTTGACTGGAGGAAATCCAAAAATTCAAAAAAATGTTATTTGAACCCGAAGTGGTGGCTACTATTCATGAGATTATCCGTGCCCCACTTCAGCGGGCCATGACCCAATTATCTGCTCCTCTTCCCAAGAAGAGAAAGCGGAGGAGCAGATCTGAGCGTCACATTCTGACTATGGCCACTGCCCACGCCATCACTCACCGTCCCATTTCCAGAAAGAAGAACACAGCTACACCTTTCATCACTTGCACCATATCTGACCATACATGTGATCATACTCTCCTAGACGGCGGTGCATCTATTAGCATATTACCCTTCTAGCTGGTATAGTCTCTTCACTTAGGGCCTCTTAAGAAAACCAGGATGATCGTACAGTTTACTGATGGATCCATCAAGAGGCCGAAGGGTATCCTTGAAAACGCCGTCATTTCTATTCAGGGCACGAGCCACCATGTTGATTTTGTCGTATTGCCCATGGAGACCTCCACAAGGGAACCGTCTCCAATCATCCTGGGACGACCATTCCTCGCCTCTGCGAGGGTCGTTATTGACTATAGATCAGGAGAGGTTCGCTTCCGTCCTGTTGATGAGAGCGAAGTGTCGATCACCACACCCACAGTCGATCAGAGACCTGCACCTGACGCACCTTCACCGATTGTAGTTGACTCCAAGGCCTGTGACAGATCTGATGCTACTAGAGATGTTTTCTTAGCGACCACTGATGAGACCCGACGAATCCCTCGAAAGGGGAGGAAATCGGAAAGCATAGACCTCGCAGTTCCTCCTCCTGGTGTGTGGTGATGTGTTGATGAAATCCAAAGTATCTACGTGATTGATCCAATTGAGAGGAGGGCAGATACCAAGACTAGACAGGATGGACTTAGTTTGACTACTTCCATTGATAAGTTTGTTTCTGGGCACTTACAAGTAAAAATAATTGAGGTCGGTTATGATGCTGCCATTTATTTTGATAAATTCAGGCCTCTTGTTGAAGACAAGGATTCAGGTGAGAGTCTTGAGGACGAACAAAGTTCATATACTTCCACTGATGACTTCGTTCCTTTTGATTTTGACCTGGACGAGACCTCGCAGGACGACTCCGATTACACTTCTATCAAGGATGATGAGTTTGTCCCATTCCACTTCTATATCTGCGAGACTTCCAAGGCCAGACCTGACCACACTTCTTCCACTCACACGTCTGCGCCTTCACACCATAGGACCACCAAGGGAGAACCTAGCCATACTGCTTCCATTGATCAGTTCGTCCCTTTCCGTTTTGATTCCACTGAGGGCCTCCACCGTGTCGACCCTGATCGGCTTCCGTCCACTGTGGACCCTGATGTCGACATACACCACACCGGATCTATCCCTCAGCGGTCCCGCAAGAAGGTTTGCTTTCCACCTTCTTATGATCATCCATTTATGTTGTAGATCCTCTCCCGTGACTCTCTGTCTATCTTCTGTATTGCCCGTCCACCCATTCTCGTGTTTGCCTTGCTTAGGACGTACTTTGTCCTAAGTATATGGGGGTAGACGAGCCGAGTGTTCATTCTTCGTTCCGTGTCATCACTCTTGTTGTTGCCTATACTTAGGGCTTCTTTTACCCTAAGTATAGGGGGAGTGACGTGTACATTCTCACGATCTCTTATTCCACCTTCAGATCGCTTTCCTTTTCTTTTCTTCTTTTCTTCTTTTCCTTCTCTATCTTCTTCTTGTATCAAAAAGGTGCTGCCCTTGTAAACAGTTTTCCATACTTAGGACGTACTTTGTCCTAAGTATAGGGGGGTGTATCCCGAGTTGTTCTATTCCTTTCGATCCTCTCCATTGTCTCCTCTTCTTGTCTATACTTAGGATTATTTGATCCTAAGTATAGGGGGAGACAGTCTGAATACGATATGTTCTTTCCCACCCTTGACCCTCCCTGCGTTGTGTATAGTCTGCTATATGTAGGATTATTTGATCCTAAGTATAGGGGGGACGGTCAACTTCTCATTCGTTGATACATTCATTAGTTCTTTATTCTTTAGACTTGTCTATACTTAGTACGAGTTATGTCTTCTCTTTTCTCTCCGATCTATGAGGACATAGCTCAAGCTAAGTATAGGGGGGTCGTATATACTATGTATATACTTTAGCCATAACTCGTACTTTCGTATTTTCTTAATAATATGGCTAATAACTCTTTAAAATTCATTAAAATCCTTAATAAAAAGGTGTCTTGTTCCTCAAATTCTTTTTGTATCTACTGATTAATAAATCAGGTGAAAATGTTTTTTGCAAAATGTTTGAAAAATAATTTGAAAAATAGTTTGAAAACCTTTGTGAACATCTATTGAAAACTATTTTGAAAATGCTTTGTTACATGTTTTCAACCTGTGAAAAAATGTGTGGTTTGCAAAATTTATTTTCTTTATGTGAAATAAAATGTTTGAAAAATGATTTGCAAATGGTTTGAAAAATGATTGCAAAAATATTTTGAAAAATCTATCTATACTGTTTGAAAACCTTTGCAAAATGATTTTCAAATGTGTGTACATGTTTGTAAAATTGTTTGTAAAAATTATTTTGGACTAGAGTTTTCAAAAATTCTTTGAAAAACATGTGTCAAATAAGAATGAGGAATATATACATCACACCTAAAATCCATTATTTGTATATATGTATAAAATTGAGCACTTACCCTGTAAATTCTTAAAATCCACTTAGTATAGATATAAGAAGCACTCCCGTGCAAATACTGTGTACCTAGTTTTTATCCAAAATTTGTGTTTTCAAAAATCCCAAAAATATTTGCAAAATTAAAATCCAAAAACATGTGAAAAATCTTTTTGAAAATACAAAAAAATGCATATGCATCATCATCATCTTTTCAAAAATCCATAAAAAGTTCAAAATCTTGAAAATTGCATCACAAAAATATCTTCTGCATTGCATAGCATGAGCATTTTTCGGATTGAGTTTGATAGTTGAACAAGTCTAAGTAAAATCCGGAGATTGGAGCTTGATTGGACCTTAAAATCTACCTAATAACAGGAACCTTATTGGAACTGGGTTTGAGGTACTTCAAGTCTAGTTGACTTAATTCTTTGAGGATCACGAGACTTGGTTCAATGGATTCTTGACTGCCTAAGTAGAGTATTTCGGAGCACACGTACGACTCTTGTTGATAATGACCTAACTTGGACACCTGCACCTTTCACATGGCTCAACTCAGTTGGAGTGGTGAGGGGATTGGATTTGCCGGTATGAGACGCACACAAGTGGAAACATTTGTCCTCCTCTAGGGAGGGAAGTGCACCCCAACCCGTCCAGTGATAAGGAAGTCTAAAGACAGAAGGTTGTGGGTTGCGATAAAGCTTCAAAAGAGGGATACTCGCTCAAGAGGAAAAACTCGTTATGTAAATGCTGCTGTGAATAGTATTTAAAAAAAAGTTCAAGCATGTACAAAAATAAAAAGCCTGCAAAGTATGTACAAATATTGTAAAGTCAATAAGCAAGCTTGAGTTCCGAAGTCAAATATGTAAGCCTGCAGCAGGATGACTTGACTACACTGGTCTTGCATCCCAGGATAGGTAGCTACACTGGCTACCGTCCATTCTTCTCTTCACCCCCTCCTCTTGAGCTGGTTGCTACTTCAACTTAGAAGGGAATACCTCGCTCCTCGAGGATGGAGTTATTGGATTGGGGAATCATTGGGTTGTCGTACTGGAGAAGTCAGTTTCTTTGTCATTCTAGTAGGGGAGAGCCACCATCACTTACACTGTACGAGTCAGACTCATAGTCGTAAGAGTTCGCGTATGAATTGAGATATTTCTGACCTGTCTATTGAGGAGACTTGAACAGAGTTTTGGGATTCTCAAGGACTGTTGGATTACAAATTTGGTTCTCATTAAGGTTCCGCCCGTACTAAAATTCCAAAGGTCCGACTTAAGCTCCAAACTTTGATTTCGTGAAGACAAGTTTGATGATCAAATAAAATCCAAGTTCTTCTTTTTCTTTTCTTTCTTTTTCTTTTTGCACTTATTGCATAAGTGTTTTCTAGGGACTAGAAAAGGTAAAGTATAGGAGGATGATGAATCCACATTTCATCATCTTTATTCTATCATTTTGGTCTCAAAAACCCTAGCAAATGCCTCTAAATAGCATTAAATAGAGCATATTAGCATTCATGCATGTACCTATAAATAGTGTATAAAATACTGTAATTAAATCCAAAATTATAGAATAAATAAAAGCAAAGAAAAAGAATAAAATATTGTAAATATTTTATGACCCAAAACCCCGAGACCTAGGCATCTTGATGAATAGGTCGACAAGGAATAAAGTAGGGGGAGATAAGGGTCAAATACATATACTTTTTAATTCATTCTTTATTCATTTTGGGACCTATTTTTGGTTCCACTTTTTATACATCAAATAAATAAACTTTGTACATGAAAGTTGTAGATAATTTTATAAAGAAAAATACAAAATTGATTTCATTCAAAAATAATGTACAGACGAAAAGTTACAGTCTGAATAAAAATCCAGAAACCCAACTTCCCAGACCCGTATCTCACAGATGAAAACTCCAAATGCAGCAAACTCACCTTTAATTGTATATAGAATAAAATCACCTATTTAATGGCGGTGGTTTCGCATTTGGCGGAGCTACGGTTTGAAAGTTGAGTTTTGACCCTCATTGTATAATTGTACATATTAAAATATTCGTTTTTATTATTTATTCATTATTTTTATAATTTTATATTTTTATAATTTTTTAAACATTATTTATAATAAATTTTTATATTAAAATCAGAGTAAAAACACAAAAGAAAAATAAAATACTTGTATATAATATACATAGGTATAATACATATTCACAAACCTATATTATTACTACTTTTATTTTATTAAACATACAAAACAAATCAGAAAAATAAAATAAAAATATAATTACATATATAAAAGTATATTATATATAATAAATAAAAATAATAAAATTAAAATATACAGAATAAAAATAAAAGAATAAAATATATAGGTAATATACCTATAAAGGGTATAAAAGTAAACTTGTAAAAATATACATCATAAAAATAGTTAAAAATCACTATAAAATAGTTTATAAAATTATAAACACTTTTTATTTTATAATCTAAATAAAATAATATCATTTACTATTTTAAAATGATTTTAGAAATGATTTTTTCCAGGTTTTTCCTAGTTGGTCCACGTGGACCAACCAGGGGGCCAGGAGAGTTGACCTCGGGTCAACTCTCTGACCCTAGGTCCTGTAGCCGTGTCAGATGATGTTTTGACCAATGTTCACCCATTTCTCAAGGCCAACCTATAGCTCCTTTCATGATGGTGCCTTCTGCAAAATTGATCCTTGACAATCCATCTTACACGCCATTAGGTTTTTTCGGGCATTGCATCGTTGTGACGCCCGTTTCTTCCTCATCTTTCACGTCCCTCGACCATCCTTCAAAACCAAGCCCGCCACCTTCCTTGACTTTTTGAACCATTTTTTGGCCGAAGCCAAGACATCCGAGCATTCGCCGTGTGTCCCCGGTGACAGAGGGTTGACCCAGCATCTTCATCGAGGTGTGGCTAAGGTCAGAAGTGTGTTCCAACCCATCTCCGGCGGCTGCGCTGCCGTGAGGTCAACCTTGGGTTTCCAGCCTTTGAGGTCCATTTCCTTGTGTTTTTCGTGTGTTTTCTTACATATTTTCGCTCCCAGTAGTTGTAGAAACCATCCCCTGCGTTCCATTTCACCTCGCTTCCATCAGATCATCCATGAAACCACCTCGCCGGAGCTTGCTCCGGCGAGCATCTATTCACATCAAGCGCCGCCCATTCTCCCTCCTTTTGCTCTGGAACCCTTCCTGTTGTTGTGTGTTCATTGTGAATGGTCCCAGGTGCCAAGGACCCTCCTGGGAGGGCCGTTTTTGCTGTAGTTCAGGTCAGCTGGAGTCGTCCTCCTACTTCGACGACGCGGCGGTGTCCCGGCCGCTCTCCGGCCATTTTGAGGGCGTTGTCCTCTCGAGGATACTTCCAGGAACTTGGAGAAGCCGTCAGAAGGGGTCGTGCACCTCGGAGTAGCGAGATTTTGCAGATTGAAAATCGCTATCGCCGGCCTTCTTCCGCGTTCTTCCTCCAAGCCTCTCAGCCGTCCGATCAAGGGAGTCCTCCAGATCATTTGCCCACCGTCCAATCCGCGCAACCACAGTCGTCCATCATCTACCAGATCATCTAATCGCGACCGTTGGAGCACGAAGCGGTATCGTTCGAGATCGTGCCACGTGTTCAAGTGAAGATTCCCCGCCGTCAGATCTCCTTTTGCGTGGGAATTTTTCAAGTATACCCCCCGCACTTTTGTAATTTTCTTTAAATCCAGAAACTTTCATCAGTAGCTTAAAATATTTTGTAAAATTTACAAGTAGGCCCTTGAACTTTTAATATTTGCAAGTAGGTCCTCTGCCACATCACCTCACGTGACCTGTTCACGTGAGGTGCTGGTTTTTTGCAAAGAGGCCCCCGGCTTTTTGTGTATTTATTTAAGTCTAGGGAATTAAATATTAAGTATTATATTTTTGGGATAATTGCATGTATGCCCTTGGGCATTTTTGATATTACGAATCAGTCCTTCCCAAGCGCGTGCAAGTCACGCGCCCTGGTGGACATTTTGCACCTGTACCCTCCCGGGTTTGGAAATTGGTGATTGGACCTTTAAATTAAATAATTAGTTATAAATTTTGTTGGAAAATTGCATGTATGCCCCTGGATGTTGTGATATTTGCAGTTATACCCCTGTCTGTCTGTGCATTTTTGTGTGTTTGCTCCATTTATTTAAGGTATCATTAAAACCCTAAAAAATCCCCAAAAATCAATTTAAGCTCCTGTCAACTTGCACTTCCACGCCATATTTTTGCATTTTTTTGTTGCATTTTAGCATTTATTAAAAAACAAAAATATACGTTTTGGCTACTGTCTGGCTTAGAAAATACCGAAAAATATTAAAATACCTAGAAAAATTCCAAAAAAAATCACCTATTGTGTATTTTATCATATTTTAGTGTCAGTCCAAAAATCACTAAAAATTGCAAAAGAAAAACCTTAAAAATTTGAAAACACCTAAAAACTTCAAAAAATTCTATAAAATAGTAGAAAAATAAAAAAAATGCAAACTCAGTTCCTGTAGGTTCTATATTTTATTATCTTTATTTTAAAATTAGTTTGGAAAACTTTTGTGACTGTTTGATATTTTTCATTCCTATTTTACCTTCAGCCAGTGATTTATTCCCTGTTTTCCTTTATTTTGTCTTTTAAAAATTTCAAAAATATTCTGAAAAATACCCAAAAATCACAAAAATTGTAAAAATTTATAAAAAGATCAAAAAGATTTTATTTCTGAATTTTTGAGCATTTTTGCATATTTTTGTAAATATTCTATCCCCTCTTTTATTATATAGTTTATATATTCTAATATTAAAAAAAGAGAAAATAAAAAAATATAAAACATAAAAATAAAAAATCAGTAAATTAAAAATCAAAATACAAAATTAAAAATTAAAATTAAAAAATTAAAAATTAAAAACCCACAAAAATATTTGCATTGCATAGTGTAGACAACACATCACTTTCACACACACACACACTTGTGGATTTACCCTGCCTTGCTCCCTGTGTTTGAACTCTCTACGTACTTGCTTTTATACACCATTTATGTAGAGTTAAAAATAAATTTTAACTTCACATCTGCTTGTCATTGCTTGATTGATTGAGTGTGGGTTAATTGTTGATTTTAGTCCAGGATTCATTTGAGGGTCGCCATAGCGACGGTTGTCTCTGCCTTGTGCGAGACACTATTTTAGGCACCGTGAATTTTGGCTAAATCACTAAGCGAGACCTGGGGTGAAAATAAGAACGAAAGAAAGAAAGATCGAACTAAGACAAAACATGTATATACAAAAGGGTACAATGTTGAGGTGCCTCTCAACAAGCGCTAGATTTTACGTCCCTAGCTGGGCGCAAAGGCTAGGATAAAGCAGTGTCAAGGTTCAAGACGGCATCGGTAAGGCAAATGACGTACTGTCGTCGTAGTCTTGGTATGAGAACAGCGACGAAAACAATAATGTAAAGCAAGACACCCATGTATGCTATCAAGCGGGTGTCTGCTACCGGCCAAGGATATGGAAGTATGTGATCGAGATCCGGTAGCACAAAGGAAATCGTCGGCTCGGGATCTGACTGGAGTGGAAGTGTGGAGACGAAGAAATCGAACGTGGAGAAGGATGGATCAGTCATGGAATCCTCCACGTCAATCAATGTCTCGAACAGGTGTGGACAATCAAGAGCAGGAGACTCTCTAAGAAGACTGATATCCGATGCATGAAATAGAAGCAGATCGGGCAGATCATCGAATATCTCCAGGATGGGCTCATCCTCGCGAGGGTCGTCGAGGTGAGAAGACTCAGAATCAGAAGGATTAGAAGACTCGGTTTCGTGCTCCGCCAAATCGGAAACACTCTCAGAAGGTGAACCCGAGTACTTATCGTGTGCGGCATTCTCCCGCAGATAACCCTCGGGGAGAATTGCAATATCAGAAGTGAGTGAGAGAAGATCAAGATCTAGAAGGGCATCTGCACTGCTGTCAAGTGTCCACTCGGTGCACCAGGCTGCATCATCATCGGAAGTGTGGCTCTCGGCAATCTGGAAGCAGGAGAAGGTACTGGTCAACACCGCAGAGGCTGGCAAAGTATATGTGGCTGATCCTCGCTCTGCGGCAATGCTGGCTGCCAACTGGTCCTCAGCAAGTGTGTCAGTCTCAACAAAGTAGAGGACAACAGACTCGAATATGGGACCATCTGTGTCTGACATCTCAAAGTGGTGTCCCATATGAGTTGTGGCTGCTGGGCTGAATCCTGGTAACTGTCAGACTCCCAGAAGTATCTCTGCAGAAAAGAGGCTGACTCCTCTGGGACTGGAATCTGAAGTGGCTGACTCAATGGCTGTAGTAGCGGGGGCTCCTCCGATTCCTGGACTATCAGAAGATCTGATATCCAAGGCTCGTCGACTGGAAACTCTGGGGCTGACTCGAACTCTAGTTGGAAGACCAACGGGAACTCGAGAAGACTCTGGGTCCGAACCTCTGCTATAGCAGTCATCTCATTTGTACTCTGTGGTGCTGCATGATCCAAGTCCTTTGGCTAGTGTGTAGAAACTGAATCATCATGTAATACGACACACCACACTGGTACTGCATCGTCCGCATGTGTTGTCCCGACTAGGGCATCTCGTGAAGAAGAACTCCGTGAAAGTAAACTCGAGATGGTATCTAGTAAGTGAATGTCGGAACTGCGGTGGGAACCGCCACATGTGGTAATCACCAGTGCTATCTGCTTTGCGGTCATCCCCCGCATGGAGATCTCTATCAAGCCTATCAGTGGAAGTCCGTGGTCTGGAAATCTATTCAAGAGGTCAAGAAACCTCGGCCATGCCTCATGCAATGGCTCATGGGGATCAACTGAAAACTCGGTGATCAACGACCGCATCAACTCTGCTCTACGTGGGGGGAAGTATCTCTGTAAGAACTCTCGGCGTAGCTCTCCCCACGTATCAAATGTCTTCCCCAATCGTCTGTGCCATCGCATGGCTCTGTCCTAAAGTGTGAATGGGGTCATCAGTTCCTCTGCAGTGATATCTGAATATCTCTGTGCTCTGCAAAACTCCTCGAATGCGGACAGATGAAGATAAGGCTCCTCGTGCGCCTCTCCTGAAAATGTCGGTAGTCGCTGAATGAAATCCAAATCCAAGATGAATGGACCTAGTGTAGAAGCTGACTGAGCTCCATGTCCTATCTGCTCCTCCATCAATCTGGGAGAGGATTTATCTGATGATCTCCACTGCTCTCTCTGATCACGAACGGAGTGCACTCTCAACTCAGCAACGGCATCGTCCGGGTCTCGCATCTGCTCGATATGATCTCCGCGGACGTCAAGCACAGCATGCCCAGAGTAGTGTACGGGATGGGAGGGAGGGAGCAGGAGGTTGGTCGAAGATCCGACCTCCCTAGAAGGTGGACTGGACTGATGGTCAAAAAATGGAGAAGAAGCCGTAAGAGTCGGCCTGAAGTGAGGGGGATCCATCATCCAGGGGTAAAGGAGAAGAAGAAGACTAAAGGGAGGGTGGGTGGTAGACAGAAGAAGAAAAGAAGATGGGGGGAAGGCAGAAAGGATATGGAAATCACACAAGATGAAAAAGCAAACCCCTGATTCACCTACGCACGCGAGCTGAAGATCGAAAGGGATCGGTCAATTATTTTGTCAATTTTATTTTAGGTGATCATTCAGTCTATCAGAGCGATTACATGAGCTGAATAGGAATCCAAATATTTCTCAACCGACTATCACATACAAAAAGCCGGTAATCAATAGAGAAAATATCGGATATGGCTCTAGCCTAAGGTGCGGGTCACTCTCTCGCTCATCCAAACCAAACAAGGAGGGGGTTACTCTCCCCAAGATAGATTTTTCAATGAGGTGTCTTTTAGGACAAGTGTGATTAGCAGTCTCGGTTTTATTGTTTTTTCTTTTTTAGGTATTTTTCGATAAAAAGCAAAATCTCCTAACGAATTTTTCGGTTCTCCTGGTTATTAAGTCCAAAAATCAGGGGGGAGAAGTCGAAAAAGCCGATGCGCGAGAAAATCAATGATGCATGCAGAGTAAGAGATGCGTATCTGACTCCAGTAATCTACATGCAAAATGATCTGTGCAGAATTTAAAGACTGAAATAAAACTACCTAAATGGTGCAAGTGGAAAACCGATCCCTAAACAACAGTTCTACTCGAAAGAACATCTAGTCGACCACCAGCCTCCAATCCAAGAGTCCGGACGTTGTCCACCCCTCCTCCTCTCGACAAATCGAGTTCAGGAGCAGCGCTTGGCAGGGTGGGTTGTGGCACGTAGGCTCGAAGGTAGTGTATCGACTATTTTATTAATCTTTTTATTCTTGGTCCAATTCTCGAACTATAGGTACAGGAAAATGTTATTAGGGTGTTTGGATCCTATTTATTACGTCACAGTCAAGCAGAAAATCCTCAGGCTAGGGGCTCGAAAAACCGTGAGAAACTGAATAAGCAGAAAATAAATCAAAACCGCTAAAAAGCCACGTAAAAGCTGAGGGGTCCCCCGAACACACCGGTGCTCGGTGAAACAGACCCCGAAAGTCTAAGTCTGCTTGAGTGTCCTGCTGTCCCTGTGTTATTACAATAATGGTTCAAATAAGCTGAAAATAAAATCTAAACTAATCTAGCTAAAAGCCGCACTCGGTTGTCTCCTCACGCTCTCCTGCGGCTCCGTGCAGCAGGGAGCCGCCTCCGATAGCCGTGGTTGCGCTAGCTCCTTGAAAGTCGCCGCCTTGGTCCTCGGTCCCTCGCAAGAAAATAAAAGAGTGTCATAGACCAGATAAAAATAAAGCAACTAAAATAAAATAAAAGGAAACAGGATATATATGCAAAAATGAGAATAAAAACAAGCAAGCACAAATAAACAAAAATAAAAGCAAAGAAAAGAAATAAAAAGAAAATAAAACAAAAATAAAAGAAAAATAAAAATCCGCGAAAAGCCGTGGACTACGAAAAAGCTGCGGAAAGCCGCGAAAAAGAAAACAAAATAAAACGAAAAAGAAACGGACTACTAAGCCACGCTCCCCGGCAACGGCGCCATTCTAATAAGCGAATCCGTGGACTAAGGTAGATAAATCAATACGGTCGTTGTGACCTCAGTCACTCGAGACTCAGAGCTCAACAAGAAAAATATATCGGACCACCAAATAAAGATAGAAACATGAGAAAACCGAATAGTAGTCCTAGTTATGGGATTGACCTGGTATAGCTCCCAGGGTCGAACTCAGGAAGCACGTGATGGCCTTGCGGCCTACGAAGTAGTCGAAAACAAATAAAAATGACAAAAAAAATATTTTTGGTGGCTTTTTAATATTTTTATATTTTTTTAAAATTTTTAATAATAAAGAAAATAATAAAACAAGCAAAAACACAACTTTCAACAATTATTTAATTACTCTAAAATACTCCAAAAATTCTAATAAAAATGTTTTTTGTGATTTTTATAATTTTTACTGTTTTTAGTGAAATTTTGATAATTTTCTGATTTTATAGGGTTTTCTAAAAATGAAATAAGACAAAAATAATTGAAAACTGTCCAATCAGGCTTCTAAGACTATTTAAAAATATTAAATAGTCTGATCAAGGCCTGAACATATTTTTCTTGTGAAGTATGAACAAAAAGAAACAATCAGGAAAAAGATTTATTATTTTTTGGTTTTTCTATGATTTATTAGAATTTTTCTAAGTTTTTCAGTGTTTTCAATTTTTATATTTTTTATAAATCAAAAAATGGCCAAAATTGGCCAGAAAATCAAACACACAAAAATACACAAAGCCTAATTTTTTATAATTTTTAAAGATGTTTTGATATTTTTTGGTGAATTTTATTTTTGGATAAATAGAAAAAGAGAGGTTTTTGAATTTTTAAAAATAATAAAAGGGCTTTAAAATTTTCCAAAAAATTAGTAAAAATTCTACACAGTGGCAGGAGCCACGTAACAAATTTTCACTCAATTTGGATGAACTTTGATATTTGATTTAAAACAATCAAGAGCCCACAGTCATAGGGACCTGATTGTAATAAAAGTATCTTCTGGGGGCCTAAAAAGAACAAACTCAGAAATGCAGGGGGTCCAGGTGCAAAAAGTCCAAGCCTCCACGCGCAATGCACGTGCACTGGGCACATAGGGACCAATGTGCAAATAAAATTGTTCCTAGGGCTTATTAGCAACAGGTGCTAAAAGCCTAAGGAGCTGATTGCAAATAACCCACTAAATTCGGCACATGTTCAATAAAAGTACTCACAGGGGGATATGTGCAAATAACTAAAAGTATTTTTCATTCATTAACAATCAGAAACTACAACCCACAGAATGCAATTTCACCACAAAATCACGTGTCGATGCACGTGTCCAACATTAACAGGGTAGAAATGCAATTTAAGTAAACTAGCAGGTCCTCTATGCAATTGTACCAAACTAAAATAAACTCTATAAAATATTTACAGGACTATTTAATAAAAACAAAAAGGCAAAGGGCCTAAGGGTAAATTACCCTTTATTAATCGAGGGGCTGGATGCGCGCCACGTAGATGATCGTGCGGCAGAGATGCGCTGCAGCTGAACAAAGGCCCCTCAAATCTGATCGGACGGTGGAGGGCTCTCCACGTGGATGATCAACGGCTGCTGTACGCCGTGGCTAACCCTCCCTGGATGGAGGGCGGAGAAGAGGCCACGTGTCGATCTGACGGTGGCTGCTAGGCCTCTTCTTTGCCCTTATCGGACGGTCCTGAGATAATATGGCACTCCGGGGGTGAACGGACGGCGGAGAAGGACTCTGGAAGAACTCCTCGCCAGCGAGCTTCGCCGGAGGAATGTGAGCGCGCTGGACCTCCTCGGGGGCTACTGATAGGTGGAAAAGAATCGCCAAGGCCTCCCGCGTCTGTAAGGCTCCTCCGATGATGCTGCGAGGCTCCGAAGAGCTCCAGCGACGAAGGAAGAGCTTAGGCTCCTGTGCTGAATGTGGAGGACCTCAGATGGATCTCCTCAAACCTGCAAAGTGGCACAGAAGGACTCCTGGGTCGAGGGCAAAATGCCTCGACCCGGTTAGAAGCGAGGCGGGTGGTCTGTGCGTCGAGATGGAGGAACTCCGGCGAAGCGACGGTGAAGGAGTTTGACTCCCAGTTCCGTGGCGAACTGGGTTGGATGAAGGGGTGGAGAACGTGCGGGGGAGTGAGGCGGAGATGTGGGTGTCTTCTGATGATCGAAAGGGAGACAGAGATGGTCAGAATCGACAGTCGTCAGCGGAAGATGAAATTGGGCGTAAATGAAAATTCGAGAAGAATAGGAAGAACTAGGCTTACCAGATGGTCGAGGTCGACTGTGGACGAGCTTCTGAAGCTCTGGGTCTTTGCCTCGAGGGTCGTCGATGCCCGAGGCTCGAGCGCTGCTCCTGGGCGGCGCACGGCGGCGCTAGGCTGCCGGATCAGTGGCCGGGGCACTCTCTCCTCACCGCGACACCACCGACCGCTAGCTGTCACTTAGGCGGAGGTGTGGAGGTCCTGGGTAGGGAAATGTGGAGCCAAAGATGGAGTGAAATCCGTGGTGGAGCTGGGATTAAGTATGGCTAGGGGTCCGGGTAGATGAGGTTCAGGTGAGCTGATCAGAGCGTGGATCCCCAAAACCCACCCCGGGCGTGGATTAGGGATGATTCAAGGATAATCGGGGCACGGGGTTTAGATTAATGGAAGTCGGATCATGCTAGGAAAAATCGGCAAAGTCATGTCAGGAGCAAAGATCCGCGGGCTAGTGGTCCAAGGGGGGGAGTTGACCGGGGGGTCAACATCCCCCGTGGACCAATCAGGAGCGGCCATGTCATAAAGATTTGGAAATTAAGAATAAAATAGTAAATGGCCGAATTTTTCAAAACTCAAAACATGAAAAATGTTTCTTTTATTTTAAACTATTTTTTATGATTTTTATTTATTTTTTTGAAATAAAAATAATTTATGTACAATATAGTATAATATATAGGTATATATACAATATTGTATTTTTGATTTTTGTTTTTTAATTACTTATTTTTGTACATTTTTATTCCAATTTTACATTTTATTTATTTATAGAATAAAATTTGAAATATTGTAGTATTTTTATTTTATTTTTTATTTATTATTTACAAGTGTTAAATAAATAGTTATATACACATATATACATAGTCTATATACAATGTTTATTTTGATTTTTATTTTTGTTCTTTTTATTTTATTTTTTTTGTGATTTTTATTTTTTTTATTTACATTATGAAATATAGAATATGTACAATTTTTATGAGATTTTAATTTATTTATTTATAGGGATAAATAAATAGATAAAGTGTTTCATGTACATGGTGAATATACAAGGGTGAAGGCATTTTTATTTTATTTTTAATTTTCCCATTTTTATTTTAATTTAATATTTACAAATATATACACATAAATATAAACCCACTTTTATTTTTGTTTTAGAGGAAAATATTTTTATTTAATTACAGGTATATGTACACATGTGTGAGCTTCCTTATCTTTCTCTACTTGGGTTTTTATGCAGTCAGGCCCATGTTGAGCCCTCCCTTGGGATTAGGTCTCTCAATATTTATTCTAAATATCTCCCTCTTTTTCTTTTGTTTCTTTATTCTTTTATTTATATACAAAAACATGCTAATTATGCATATTTACAAAATGCATGCTGATTGACAATTATTTGTATTTACAGGAATATACATGTGTTTGGCAAAGGTTTTGTAGCTAAAATAAAAGAAGAAAGAGTGATGAATGGGTATTCATCAATGATAAGTGTCTAAGTCCTTCGAGACTCTCAAGAATTTAATTGTCGAGGCTCCTGTCCTTCAGCCACCTGATTGGTCTCTTCCATTTGAGATCATGATGGATGCTTCATATTATGCCATTGGGGCTGTACTTGGACAGAGGAGGGATGGATTACCCTATGCCATACACTACGCTAGCTGGACTTTGGATGCAGCTCAGAGGAACTATACAGTGACTGAGAAAGAAATGCTAGCGGTAGTCTTTGCTTTGGATAAGTACCGATCTTACATTCTTGGATCTAGAGTGACGATTTTTACAGACCATACTGCCATTCGATATTTGATGTCGAAGAAGGATGCTAAAGCCAGATTAACCAGATGGATCCTTCTCCTCCAGGAATTTTATATTGAAATTAAGGATAAGCCTGGAGTTAAGAATGTTGTGGCAGATCACCTCTCCCGCCTAGAGAACCTTGAGGAATCTGAGCCCATAGCACCTATCACTGAGACTTTTCCAGATGAGGCGATCCTTGCTATCACCTCTCTTCCATGGTATGCCGACATTGTGAATTACCTTGTTGCCAAATCCATTCCACAAGGTTGGCACAGACAGCGGCTTGAGACCTTCCTTGCGAAGGCCAAGTCGTACCATTGGGAGGATCCCGTCCTTTATCATGAAGGAGGGGACAGCATCTGGAGACGGTGCATTCCTCAAGATGAGAAGCATAGCGTCCTCACCTATTGCCACAAGCTTGAGGCAGGAGGACATCATTCTGGGAGACGGACAGCACAGAAGGTGCTCCAATCCGGCCTTTGGTGGCCTACCCTTTTCAAGGATTCTGATGAGTTCGTGAGAAGGTGTACTGACTGTCAGAAGATGGGACTTGCGGACAGAGAGACATGATGCCCATGCAACCCATTAACTTTTGTGAGGTTTTTGATGCATGCGGGATTGATTTCATGGGCCCATTTCCTAAAAGTCAGGGGTTCGAGTACATTCTGCTTGCTGTGGATTATGTGAGTCGTTGGGTTGAGGCCATCCCCGCCCGAGCCGCAGATGCTAAAACCGTGTGTCGTTTCTTGAGGAAAAATATTATTTCACGGTTCGGGGTGCCTAGAGTCGTGATTTCAGATGGGGGTCTCACTTTATTAACGACAAGGTCAGGGCCCTTACAGACGAGTTCAGTATTGACCATCGTGTTGTCACACAGTATCACCCTCAGACTAATGGTCTTGTTGAAGTATCGAATAGGGAGTTTAAGACAATTTTACAGAAGGTAGTCCGCCCAGACCGAAAGGATTGGTCACAACTTTTGGACTCGATCTTGTGGGCCTATCGGACTTCCTTCAAGACACCATTAGGGACATCTCCCTTTCATCTCGTCTATGGCAAGCCCTACCATTTACCAGTGGAGATAAAGCATAAGTCACTTTGGGCAGTTACAGAGCTATTATTGGATCCCAAGAGTGTAGGAGAGCAGAGGAAAGGAGAGTTGGCAGCCCTGGAAGAACTGAGAGATACGACCTTCTCAAGTAGCCTACAATATAAGGAGAAAGTGAAAGTATGGCACGATTCCCAAATCAGCCATAAATAATTTGAGCCATATCAGCAAGTATGGTTATTTGATGCTAGGTTAAAATTATTCCCAGGGAAATTACAAAGTAAATGGAAAGGACCATATGTGGTTCGGAAGGTGCATGATAATGGCAGCATTGATATATACGAACCTTCATCATCTTCCACTTTTAGAGTCAATGGTCAATGCTTGAAACCATATCTAGATCATGATCAGCTGACCGTTGATGTTGCCATGATTCATCTGGTATGAGACGTGCTCTTTGACTCACAACTTATGTGTCTCGTACATGATTATCACTTCTACCTTCCTCTGTACAGATCCATTTGTCTATATCATTCAGTCTTCCGCTATGTCTGTCACCCCACCTTCATCCTATGATTTTGTTGTACTTAGGACACGCCTTGTCCTAAGTATAGGGGGGTGTACACACCGAATTATTCTTTTCCTTTCCTATCTTCGTTATGCTTTGATCCTCTCCATTGTCTCCTCTTCTTGACTATACTTAGGGATATCTTACCCTAAGTATAGGGGGAAACAATCGGAGTACGATTTGTTCATTCCAACCCTTGACCCTTCCTGCTTGTGTACAGTATGCTATACTTAGGATTATTTGATCCTAAGTATGGGGGGACGGTCAACTTCTCATTCATTTGTTTATTCATTCTTTAGACTTTTCTATATTTAGTACGAGTTATGTCTTCTCTTTTCTCTCCGATCTATGAGGACATAGCTCAAGCTAAGTATAGGGGGTCGTATATACTGAGTATATACTTTAGCCATAACTCGTACTTTTTGTATTATACGTATTAAAATTCATTAGATTTTTTTATAAAATATTTGAAAAATAATTTGAAAAACCTGTGTGAAAAAAGTTCGAGGAATACATACATCACACCTAAAATTCTTAAAATCCACTTCTTGTATATAAGAAGCATCCCGTGTAAATATTTTAACCTAGCTTTTAGCCAAAATCTTTTGTTTTCAAAAATCCTAAAAACATTTGCAAAACTAAAATCCAAAAACATTTGAAAAATCTTTTTGAAAAATACAAAAAAATACAAAAAAAATGCATCTGCATATGCATCATCATCATCTTTCAAAAATCCATAAAAAGTTCAAAATCTTGAAAAAATGCATCACAAAAATATTTTCTGCATTGCATTGCATAACATGAGCATTTTTCGGATTAAGTTTGGTAGTTGAACAAGTCTGAATAAAATCCGAAGATTGGAGCTTGATTGGACCTTAAAATCTACCTAATAACAGGAACCTTACAGGAACTGGGTTTGAGGTACTTCAGGTCTAGTTGACTCAATTCTTGAGGATCACAGGACTTGGTTCAATGGATTCTTGACTGCCTAAGTAGAGTATTTCAGAACACACGTACGACTCTTGTTGATAATGACCTAACTTGGACACCTGCACCTTTCACATGGCTCAACTCAATTGGAGTGGTGAGGGGATTGGATTTGCCGGTATGAGATGCACACAAGTGGAAACACTTGTCCTCCTCTAGGGAGGGAAGTGTACCCCAACCCGTCCAGTGATGAGGAAGTCTAAAGACAGGAGAGTGTGGGTTGCAATAAAGTTTCAAAAGAGGGATAGTCTACTGGCTCAAGAGGAAAAACTCCTTATGTAAATGTTGTTGTGAATAGTAAAAAAAATGGTCAAGCCTATACAAAAATAAAAATCCTGCAATGTATGTACAAATGTTGTAAAGCCAATAAGCAAGCTTGAGTTCAAAAGTCAAATATGTGAGCCTGCAGCTGGATGACTTGACTACACTGGTCTTGCATCCTCGGATAGGTAGCTACACTGGCTACCGTCCATTCTTCTCTTCACCCCCTCCGCTTGAGTTGGTTGCCACTTGAACTTAGAAGGGAATACCCCGCTCCTCGAGGATGGAGTTATTAGATTGGGGAATCATTGTGTTGTCATACTGGAGAAGTCAGTTTCTTTGCCATTCTAGTTGGGGAGAGTCACCATCACTTACACTGTACGAGTCAGATTCATAGTCGTAAGAGTTTGCGTATGAGTTGAGATATTTCTGACCTGGCTATCGAGGAGACTTGGGCAGGGTTTTGGGATTCTCAGGGACTGTTGGATTTCAAATTCGGTTCTCATTAAGGTTCTGCCCGCACTAAAATTCCAAAGGTCCGACTTAAGCTCCAAACTTTGATTTTGTGAAGACAAGTTTGATAATTAAACTGAATCCAAGTTCTTCTTTTTCTTTTCTTTCTTTTTCTTTTCTGCACTTATTGCATAAGTATTTGCTAGGGACTAGCAAAGGTCAGGTATAGGGGGATGATGAATCCACATTTCATCATCTTTATTCTATCATTTTGGCCTCAAAAACCCTGGCAAATGCATGTAAATACCCTTAATTAGAGCATCTTAGCATTCATGCATGTGCATGTAAATAGTGTATAAAATACTGTAATTAAAGACAAAATTATAGAATAAATAAAAGAAAAGAAAAAGAATAAAATATTGTAAATATTTTATGACCCGAAACCCCGAGACCTAGGCATCTTGATGAATAGGTCGGCAAGGAATAAAGCAGGGGGAGATAAGGGTCAAAATACAGTATAAATACCTATTCATTTCATTCATTATTTATTCATTTTGGGACCTATTTTTGGTTCCACTTTTTACATCAAATAAAGAAACTTTGTACATGAAAGTTGTAGATAATTAAATAAAGAAAAATACAAAATTGTTTTCATTCAAAAATAATGTACAGATAAAAAGATATGGTCTGAATAAAAATCCAGAATCCCAACTTCCTAGACCCGTATCTCGTAAATGAAAACTCCAAATGCATCAAACTCACTTTTAATTGTATATAGAATAAAATAAGCTATTTAATGGTGGTGGTTTCGCATTTGGCGGATCTACGGTTTGAAAGTTGAGTTTTGGACCTGCCTTGTATAATTGTACTGATTAAAATATTCAATTTATTATTTATTCATTATTTGTGTATTTTTATATTTTTATAATCTTGTACATATTATTCATAATTCATTTGTGCATTAAAACCAGAATAAAAACCAAAATAAATACAAAAATTAAAATACTTATATTAAATACATAGGCATTATACCTATATACATACATGTATAAACTATACTTATATTTTATTAAATATACAAAATACTTCAGAAAAATAAAAAAAAAATAAAAATAAGTATATAAAAGTATTTTATAATTTTATAAAATAATAAACAAAATTAAATAAATTACAATCACAAAATAAAAAGAAAAGAATAAAATATATAGGTATATGTACCTACAAAAGGGCATAAAAGTAAACTTGTAATTAAATACCCCATAAAAATAAATAAAAATCACCATAAAATTCTTTATAAAATAAGAAACATTTTTTATTTTATAACCTAAAATTAATAAATTCATCTACTATTTTATTTCGATTTTACAATACTTTTGGGTTCTGAATTACCTGGTTGGTCCACGTGGACCAACCAGGTGCGGTCGCTTGTTGACCTCAGTCAACTCCCTGACCGAGGCCTGCAAGCTTCTGACGCCCAGGATTTTGCCCCGTCTTCAAGATATTTTGGTGCCTGATTCTTGCGTCTTCTTCCCTCGACTCCTTCTTGGGAAATCTTCCCTGATCATCACTCTCCCACGTCGTGCCTTCAGATCACGCAAAACCCTCATGATGCGTGCGTGGCCCTCGCTTGACAAAGACGCCATCACCTTCTATTTAATGGACCTGCCACCTTCAATCTCAATTTTGAGCCCCTTGCGTGCCGCTTTCTCCCCACCTAGTGTGCTCCAGAGATAGAGGGAGGTGACAGCTCCCCATTCCAGGCTTCAGGCGGATCGAGGAAGGGCCAGGGCGGCTCCACCACCTCCGCCGACCTCCGGCGTCGAGGTCCACCACCTCAGGTCTTCCACCTTCGAGGTTTGCCCTTTTCCTTCTTCTTTTCCCTTCATTTCACTTCCAGTAGTTTTAGGATCAAAAACCCTCAAAAATATCCGAGTTCCATCGATCGATTCGACCCCCATCGCTCATCGCCGGAGCGCACCTCCGGCTGACGTCCCCTCACCTTCCACCGACCATCTCCAACTTCCACTATGCCTTCGCGGGGTCCAAGCAGTTTGCCCTGGACCCTCTCACCCCTTTTCGCAGGTCAAAGAGCAGTCAAAGCCACTGGGGGCCATTTTGTGAGGTACGTCGGAGCTACCTGGAGCCACGGGCTCCACCGCCTCCGCGATAGCACCTCGACGCTTCTCCGACGCACCTGAGCACCCCAGCATCTTCATCGACCTCCCAGGAGCTCGCAGCTCAATTTTGGAGCCCATCTACCGTCGGAGATGCGAGATCAAGCTCGGGGAAGATCGCCTCGTCTGCGTTCTTCCATGTTCCTCCACCTTGCTCCTCCGCCGTTCGATCGAGCCGCGTCCCCAGTTCTGATCTCCGTTGTTGGATTGTGTCACGCCTCAACCGTCGGATCTTTATTCGAGGATCTAATCTTCACCGTCCATCGCCGAACCATCATCGCGCGTTGTGCGCGTGCCACGTGGACAAGTGAACGGCCCTCCGCCATCCGATCGCGCACGAGGATATTAGGCGTGGGTATTTTGCACCTACACCCTCGCCATTTTGTATATTCATTTCAGTCCATAAACTTTTAGTCGTAGTTTAAATATATCTGTAATATTTGCATATAGACCCCCGTAGTTTTCATATTTGCACCTAGGTCCTATCCACGTCAACTCACGTGCCCGTTCGCGTGAGGGGGCTGGGTATTTTGCAAGGACCCCCTGGGGTTTATTTATTTCATTTCAGTCTTAGAACTTTGATATTAAGTGTAAACTTTTTGGGATATTTGCATTCAAGCCCCCAGGTTTTTGGATATTACATTTATACCCCTCCCAGGCGCGTGCTAGTCACGCGCCCAATGCAAACATAGACAGGGACTTATTTATAATTACAAGAACTTGACGGGAAAAGTTTGCAATTTATACAATAAAATAATAAAAAAAAGGAGATGACCTTCTTCTTCCAGATTCGCAGGTGCGCACGGAGAGGAACCCAAAATGGGCGGCGATGCGAGACGACGACGCGACTGCGATGGCGGAGACGGAGGCTGGCGGCGAGAGGCCGTGCGTCGGAGGCGGGGGGCTGGAGAGCGGCGTGCGGGGCCGCTGAGGAGAGCTGGGCGGCGGAAGCAGGTCGGCGGAGGGCCGCGGGGCCGGTGGCGGCGCGGGAGAGAAGGGGGCGGCGGCGGTGCCACTGGAGCACGACCGCGCTTGAGGGCCGGTGGCTGAGCAGCGGCGGCGGTGCCACTTGGAGGGAAGGGGGGGCGGCGGTGGTTGCTTCCACCGCTGCTGCCGTTTATTTTTTTTAATTAATTTTTTTAAAATTTCTTTTACTGCTGTAACAAAAGATTTTATTTTTGTTTTTAAATTTTTTTATATTTTTTTAATTATGATTAGACAGGGAATATGATAAAAAAATGATGGGTTGGTGTATGATGAAGATGATGGAGATGAAATAAAATGAGAAAAAAATGCTATGATGAAGAAGCTTCAATAAAAGGATTTTTTTGGTTTTAATTGTTTTATATTTTTTTACTTTTGTTTAAAACAGGGAATGAACATCATGAGAGAAAAAAAATGTGATGATAGTGGTGAATGATTAATATAAACAAATGGAGGATGGTTGGTGAATGTGATGTGCTAAAAAAATGCAAAACTAACAAGATGAAAAAATGAGAAGAAAATTACCTACGGTGGAGACGGTCGCCTATGACGTGCTCGTGAGAGCACGGTCTTCGCTCTAATCGCCGGCGCACGATGAGCTCGAGCAGCGCGCGGTTGCGGCTGCGATGTTGGCCAAAGAGCCAACGGATCACACCGGAGAGAGGGCCGTCGTCGCTCGACCGCGGTTGCGTCGCTGTCACCGATTCAACTCAGGGAACTAGGCTCTCCTCACATAAAGATGGATCCAAGGTAAAATTGAGGAGAATGAGAGGTATATAAAGAGAATGGAATGAGAGGTTATTAAAGTGGTGGAGTTGAATGGGAAGTTGATTTATTAATGGAGTTGAATGGGAAGTTGGGGAAAATGGTGGAATAATGGAGTTGAATTGGTGGTTATTGTAGAGAATAGAAATTAAATAATAAATAAATAAATAAAATAAAGTTATCTACTTTAAATACAATAAAATAAAAAGAGAAGAGAAATAGTGGAGAATTTACAATGGAAGACAAACAACATGTACACACATTTTTTTACTTTTTCTAATATGTAAATTTTTTTATCTTTTTAATAAGAGATATTTACAACGGAAAAATACAATAAAATACGACAATTAAAATACAATACAAGTATGATTTTTTTGTATTTTTAATAATTAAGAAAGATACAATAAAAATTAAAGAAAGAATGAATATATATACATGGTATATAATGTACATCTAGGTCCCAAAACCCAACTTTTGCAAATGAGCTCCGATTTTAATGAAACCACTCCGTTGGATAGATAATTTTCTGACTTGAACTTTAAAAGTGAGTTTGGTAAATTTGGAGTTCATACGGAGCGGGAATTTAGCTTGGAAGTTGGACTTTACGGCTTTTTCTCTTTAGGATCTAGGAGCATTTATTTGAGGTGAAATTTATTTTGTATTTTTGTATTTTTATATACATTTTTATAAACAAGTTAGAGAAAGAATTAGGCAAAAAGGAGTTGAAATGAAATTATTAAAAATACATGAAGTTTTGGGCTATTTACAGGTATACAACTCCTTTATTTTTGCGGCTTTTTATGTGTAATTTATTTCATACAATCTAATATACAATAATTAGTGTATTTTTTTACAAGAGTCATTTTGTTAATTTATGGATTTTATGGACATTTATTTGGGATTTTACTCGGGGATTTTGCTAAGATCAAGATATTGAGATGATGAATCGTGGATTCATCAGTGGGCATTTCGCAGGGGAACCCTGGCGGGTTTTGTTATTTGTATTAAGTCTATTAAATTGCATATTTAGTTATAATTTTTGTGTGAAATTTGCAACTGTGCTCCTGGATGTTTGTATATTTGCACTTATACCCCTGCTAGGCTATATATTTTTGTGTGTTTTCTCTATTTATTTCACGCATCATATCAACTCCAAAAATTTCCAAAAAAATCATATAGGTTCCTGTTAACTTGCACCCTCACGCCATATTTTTATTTTTCATTTTTGTTGCATTTTCATATTTATTAAAAATAAAAAACATGACATTTCATTACTGGTCTATCGTAGAAAATACCAAAAAATAATAAAATACCTCGAAAAATTCCAAAAAAAATCACTTACTGTATATTTTAGTCTATTTTAGTGTCAGTCTAAAAATCACTAAAAATCTCAAACCAAAACCTTAAAAATTAGAAAATACCCAAAAACTTCCAAAAAATTTAAAAATCAAAGAAAAAATAAAAAAATAGACTCAAGTCCTGTAGGTTCTCCATTTTTATTATCTTTATTTTAAAATTAACTTGGGAAAATTTTGATATTGTTTAACTCCCATTTTAATTTCGATCAGAACATTAATTCACTGTTTTCTTTATTTTGACTTTTAAAAATACCAAAAACATTCTGAAAAATACCCAAAAATTACAAAAACAGTAAAAATATAAAAAGACCAAAAAGATTCTATTTCCTAATTTTTAACTATTTTTCCTTATTTTATAAATATTCTATCCCCCCTATTCTATTATACTTTATATATTCCAATATTAAAAAGAAAAGATTAAAAATTATAAAATATAAAATAAAAAAATCAGTAAATTAAAAATCAAAATACAAATTAAAAATTAAATAAAAAAATTAAAAATTAAAGACCCACAAAACTTTGCATCTTTGTAGACATTTATTCACATTCACATTTTGTGCATCATTGCCTTGTTCTACCTTGTTTGCTCCCTGTGTTCGAACTCTCTACATACTTACACCTATACATCTGTCTGTAGAGTTAAAAATAAATTTTAACTTCACATTTGCTTGTCATTTCTTGATATTTATATTGTGGGTTAATTGTTGATCTTAGTTGAAATTCATTGGGGGTCGCCACAGCGACGGTTGTCTCCGCTTTGTGTGAGACACTATTTAAACCCCATGAATTCTCGACAAATCACATCACAGCGACTTAGAGGTCCCATCTTGTGTAGAACACTAGACAGTGCCTGAGGGTTCTATTCTGATTAATCAAATGGCATCGTTGTCGGAGATGAGGTGGAGTAACGGATAGCATAGTTTTTGTATATATTACTGTGTACATTATTTCTCTCTTATTTTTTCTCTTTATTTTTTATTTCAACTTTTCTTACTCCTTTATATGTTTTATTTTTTGCGAGGGACTACTTGGCGAAGGTCGCTTCCTAGAAGGTGGACGCACCCAAGACACGAGGAGGATGACTCTTCTTCTTGTGAGTCAACCAGGTGAGAGTGGGGAAGGAGGCAGAGAAGGAGGATAATAGCAGCTCACACTTAGATTTTTTGTTTTATTTTGTGAGGAGAGAGTTTTTATTTTATTCTTGTATAATTAATTTGTAATAATTTGGACTTGGACACTGCCTCACCAATGAGGTCCATTGCGTGAATGTTTGTTCACATGGAGCCGCATCGCGGTTTTTTCGTGTTTTCTTGCTTTTCTTTTCTTTGTTTCGTGCATTTTTAGTTTTTCGACTTTCTTTTTATTTATTTTATGCGATTGAACCCTAGTCTAGGAATTGCTTGATCGATAGGATAAGTCCAAAATCCTAACAACTTGAATGTACTTATAGTTTCACTCTTGGACTTAGATCAAATTAATTGTTGAGTATTTGGATTCGAAACCGCGCGTCACGAGACTCCACACAGCTTATAGGACCCATTGTGGCAGGCACTGAGGAGTCCCCAAGACTGAACTCTAGGTTTCTTTTCTATATATTCAGCTATTGGTTTTTCATGTTAATAGCACTTCCTATTTTAGGGTGCTTTCATCGGCTTACATGTGCATATGTATAGGTTTTAATTCTGTCTAGCATCATGCACAAAGAGAGCTGGAGTCAAGGTGAGCATCATCTATTTGAGCACGCATCATCGATTTACACTTGCATTGCTTTTCTGCTCTATCCCTCTGATTTTGACCACCATAGGATACTAAAGGAATTGGAATCTCATTGGAATTTGTGCATTCAAAAACATCCAAAAAAGTGATAATCAATAAAACTGGGACTGCTAACTTTTCTCGGCCCTAAAATAAACGTAAAGGACAAATCATTGTTTTGAGGAGAGCAGCCCCTCATTGTGTACTTGTAATTTCTAGATCGAGAGGGGAACATATACATACGGAATAGATACCCCATCCCTGGACTTGTGCCTTAAGCGCTTGGGTTGTCTCTTAGGTTATTGCTGGAAGCACTTGCCTTTGACTATAGATGAAGTGATCTTGGTGTTCTAGTAGGTGTGCATCGTCGACTAGAACACGCCACTCTAGGTGGCTGCACCTGTGATCTTGTAAATATTCTCACCTAACTCTAAAATTTGACAAGATAAAAGACCGAACTTTCATGGTCATTGCTTTGTTGAGTTGATGATTTGAGGGGTTTGTTTGTTTGTTTCTATTTGTGTGCATACTCGATCTATTCTGCGTATTTGTGCATTTTTCTTGCATATCTTGACTTGACCTTTGTGATCTCCCGATCCTCATCTTTTACTTTAGAGATGGCTGATTGGAGTTATTTTTATCTGGACTTCACGGATCCTTCTTACTCTCCAGTCGATCCACCTCCATTTTATCAAGAGGGCTTTGCTCATGAGTTTCCTTTTTGTACATATCCACCTCATCCATAGTTCCAAGCATCGAATTTTTACCCACCATCATCATCACATTCCTCACCATCTCACCCACCCGAGACTGAGCTGTTAGTGGCACCTCTCATGGATACCACTCTTGAGTACATGACCCTGAGTAGTGGAGCAAATGAAGCAGAGGATAGACGACTCATAAATAAGAGCCAAACTGATGCATCACTTCCCTATGCCATGGATTCACTAGAGGACACCAATGATAGTTTGCAATCACTCAAAATACCAAAAAAATGAGAAAAAGGTAAAAATACAAAAAAGATAATAATGGGAGACACCAAGCCGAGTCGGTTTGTGAGGAGAGGGCACATATGTCATATCCATCGACCACACACACATGCACCACGACTCCCACCTTCTTCATCCCTAAGGATGACACTGTACAGATCGATCTTCATCATTCTTATGTTGATGATGATTCTGATCTCTTCCCTTGTATGGAAGAGATAGATAAAAAAAATGTTGACCAGCCGTGAAGTAGTGGTAGCTATTTAGGACATTATTGATACCCCACTTCAAAGGTCATGAATGCGCCCACATCCAAGAAGAGAAAGCGATGGTATAGAACCATGCAACACCTTCTCACCATGGCCACTGCCACACTAACATCCACTATTTGTCCACTAGGAAAGGGGATACTAGTACACCCCTTGTGAGATGTGCCATTTATGACCACGTGTGTGATCACACTCTCCTTGATGGCAGTGCATCGATTAACATAATACCCTCCTCGCTTGTTCAGTCTCTTAATCTTGGACCTCTCAAGAAAACCAAGATGATTTGTTAATTCACTGACGGATAAATAAAGAGGCTGAGGGGTATTCTTGAGAATGTCGTCATTCAGATCCAGAGAATGAGATTCATGATAGACTTTGTTGTATTGCCCATGAATACCTCCCCCCTGTGGAGCGCTCTCCAATCATCCTAGGATGGACCTTTCTCGCCATTGCGAGAGCCATTATTGATTATGGATATGGAGATGTAGACTTCTATTCTGATGATGAGAGTGTATTGATCACTACACCCAGCACAACCCCGAGGCACACATTGATGAGAGTGTACCCGTGTCAGCTGACCCCAAGGATTATGACCTAGATGTTGATATTAGAGAGGTTTGCTTTGTCATGGATGATATTGAGACCTGAGAATTCCTATTTGGGGAGGAAGAATCGGATATCATAGAGCCTGGAGCTTCCTCTTACTGTGTGTGGCGATGTGTTGATGACATCCACCACATTTACACCATAGACACCTTAGTGTGGAGGGAAGACATAGGAGAGACTTCACAGACCAAACTTGACCTTACTGCTTCCACTGACGAGTTCATGCCTTTTCATTTTGAGATTTGTGAGACTTCCCAAGCCGAACCTGACCACACTACTTCCACCAACTAGATTGTGTCTTTTCGCTTTGAGATTGTTGAGGATCTATACCATGTCGATCTTGATCAGTTTGAGTCAGATGATGACCCTGATATGCACTTGCACCTGATTTGATCCATTCCTCAATGATCACACAAGAAGGTATGCTTTCTACCTTCTTAATCATTGTATAACCACTTCTTTGTATATACACTTTCGTTTACTTCATTCCATCTACATTTCGCTCATCTACCTTGTACCGTGTGTTTGCCTTACTTAGGACGTATTTTGTCCTAAGTATAGGGGAGGTGGATGAGTCGAGTGCTCTTTCTTTGTCATGTTTTATCACTCATGTTGTTTCCTATACTTGGGAATCTTTTACCCTAAGTATAGTGGGAGTGATGCATACATTCCCCCAACATACTTTTTCTTTTTATCGGTTTACTGGTCCCCTCAGTTGTCTCCTCTCTTTTTGATATTTCTGTTTATACTTAGGGATATTTTACCCTAAGTACAGGAGGTAACAATCCGAGTTGTGATCTGTGTATTCCCACTCTCGGTCCTCCCTGCATGTAGAATATAGTTTGTTCTACTTAGGATTAATTGATCCTAAGTATAGGGAGACGGTCGACTTCTCATTCATTCATTCTTTCTTTCTTTATTCATTGTAGATAGATTTTCCTATACTTAGTACAAGTTATGTCTTCCTTTTCTCTTCGATCTATGAGGACGTAGCTCAAGCTAAGTATAAGGGGGCATACATACATTGTATATATGTTAGCCATAACCCCTACTTACGTATTTTCAATAATATGGTTAATTAATAAGACTTAAAATACACATCAAATTTTTTTGTCACTATGGGTAATAAACATGTTAAAAATGTTTTGCAAAATATTTGAAAAATGGTTAGAAAATCTCTTGGAAAAATCTTTTGAAAACAATTTGGAAAATATTTTGGAAAATATTTTCAAATCTTTGTAAAAATATTCTGTTTGTAAAATTTTCTTTCTTTTCTTTGAATCAAATGTTTTGAAAATCTATTTGTAAATGGTTTGGAAACTGGTTGCAATAATAGTTTGAAAATATATATATAATGCTTGAAAAATCTTTGCAAAATAGTTTTCGAATTTTGTAAATGTTTGCAAAAATTATCCGTCAAATTATTCTTTCAAAATAAAGTTTTCAAAATATTTGTCAAAAAATTTTCAAACTATTTTGAGAACTATGTACATAATTCAAGCAAACAAAGTTCTTTACAAATCCTGTACATAAAACCTGTAAATAACTTGTGTAAATTTTTCATCTAAATTCTTATTAATAACAAATGCACTCCTATGTAAATATATGCACATAATTATTTTCCAAAACTTTTGTTTTTCCAAAAAAATCCATAAAACTTTGCAAAATGTTTCCAAAATTGCATAAAATTTTGCATAATATTTTCAAAAACCAATAAAAAGTTCGAAATCAGAAAATGGTTTCACAAAATTATTTTATGCATTGAGCATATTGAACAAGTATAAATAAAATTCGAAGATTAGAGCTTGGTTGGACCTTAATCACAAGAACCTTAAGGGAACTGGAATTGAAGCACTTCAAGTCTGCTAAACATAATTCTTTGAGACCATGAGAGTAGGTTCTGTGTCATCTTGATTCATTTGAGTAGAAAATTTTAGAACACATGCATGACTCTTATCGGCAGTGACCTAACTTGCACACTTGCACCTTACACTTTGCTCAACTCAATTGAAGTGTTAAAGGGTTGGATTTGCCGGCATGAGATACAAGTCAATGGAAACATCGAAAGTCACACATATATAGATATTGTACCCCAACTTGATCCAGTAGCCATGAGGTCTAATGACATAATGTTGTAGGTTGCAATAATGCTTCAAAAGAGGGATAGTCTGCTGGCTCAAGAGGAAAAAAGTCCTCATGTAAATGCTATTGTATTTAGTGTTTAAAAATATATACAAAAATCAAAAACTCCAAAAAATATAGACAAAAGTCAAAGAAAAATCAATTCCTATCGGAGTATGTATGTATTCAATAAGTGAGCTTGAGCTTCAAAGTCAAATATGTAGGTGAGCCTGCAGCCGGATTACTTGGCTACACTAGTCAAGCATCCTAGGATAGGTAGATACACCGTCTACAGTCCATTCTTCTCACCACCTCCTCCTCTTAAGATGGTTGTACTTGTACTTAGAAGGGAATACCTCACTTCTCGAGGAAAGAGTTACTGGATTGGGGAATTAGGATCACCATGTTGGAGAAGATTGACTTTTACCGCTTCAACTGAGAGGAGATACCTATTACACATATTGTACAAGAAAGACTCGTAGTCATAAGGGACTGCGTATGACATCAAAGTGTTCTGACCTGGCATTTGAGGAGACTTGGGCAGGGTTTTGTGATTCTCAAAGGATGTTGTGTTTCAAGTCTGGTTCCCAGACAAGGTTCTGACCAAACTAAAAAATCCAAAGGTCTAACTGAGCTCCAAACTTTGATATTATGAAGATAAGTTAAAAAGTTAAAACCAGTCCAAGTTCTTTCTTTTTCTTTTCTTTATTTTCTATTTACACTTATAGCAATAAGTGTTTGATAGGGACTATCAAAGGTAAGTATTGGGGGGTGAAGAATCTCCATTTCATCACCATTATTCTTTCATTTTGGTCTTAAATCCCTAGGTAAATGCATGTATATATTATTAATTTTCCAAAATAAACACTCTATAATTTGTACAAAATATTGTATAAAATACTATATATTTATTGTATTTAATCCCAAAATTAAAGAATAAAGGAGGAAAAGAAAAAGAAAGGATATACCATAGGTGTTGAGTAACCCTAAACTCCGAGACCCAGTCATCATGATGACTTGATCGACAAGGAATAAAGTAGGGGGAGATAGGGCAGAAGAATTGTACAAAATATATGTAAAAACCCTAATTTTTAATTCATGCATAATGAAATTTTGGGACCTATTTTATTCTTTATTATTTATACATCAAATCAAGTACATGAAAGTTATATATACAAATAAAAGAAAAAAATACAAAATTGAGTTCCTAGAAAAATAACATAATGTGTTTACTAAATAAAAGGTTAAAATAAAAACACCACAGACCAGTATATTCTCCATAATGTACCAAAAGGTATCAAAATCACCTTTAATTGTATATAACTTTAATAAGTTATTTGAGGAAGGTGGTTTCATTTAATTTGGAGCTAAGATGAAGAATTTAGGTTTTTAGCCCATATTGTAAAATTTACATGTATATTTTATTCAATATATTTTTCTTTGCATTTTTCTAATTCTTTTGTTTTTATAAAATTGTATATATTATTTAAAACATATGCACATAATGAAAATAAAAGAAAATCATCAAAATAAAATTAAAATAAATAATACATATAAATACATTGGTAAAATATACCTGCATATACATATAATGTATAGATATAAACTCAAAATAATATAATGAAAATATCTAAATATGTATTAAAATAAATCAAATGATATAAAATACATGTATAAAATAATATTACAAAATAAAAATGAATTACCAAAATATAAGTATTTATACTCATGTTTTACTTGTAAATATTAAATTGTAATATAAAAAGCCCATAAAAATAAATAAAATACAGAGAAAATATCACATTAAATTACAAATATTTTTTATGTTTAAATACAAATTTAATTTATTCATCTGTTATTTAATTTTGAATTTACCAATCTTTTCTTCTTAGGAATTTTCTAGTTGCTCCATGTGGACCAACCAGAGAGCTCCCTTCATTGTCCTAGGTCAACTGCCCCCTCCGCCTCCTATTTTCTGACAGATACCTCAAGAACCCCACTTTTTGCATTTTATCCAAGATATCTAATGAGTGATTCGTCTCACACCTTGAACATATACAGATCCCTGATATCTGTGAATCTGCAAGATCTTCAGGCGGCTGATCTCCATCGTGTCGATCATAATCATGAATCAAAGAACCCCATTTCTCAGCCTATAAAACTGCACATCCTACTTACTTCCTAAGTTTGATCACTCCTTGCTTACTCTTAGCCTCTCTATGCCTTCTAATCACCTTACCCTTGGTGACAACAATCGGAGGGTGGGTTTTGCAGCGAGGAAGAGCGATGGAGGAGCTTGATCCACCACCATCGATGGAGCGTCTCCGACTGGTTCTGCTTCATCGGCCCACAATCAACTTGAGGCCCTCATCTTTTGTTCTTAGGTAAATCTCTTCGTCTTCTTTTGATTCCAGTATTTAATTTTAGGTTTAACCTACTCATTAACTTTAATTTTAAAAATACCCAAATCACTGGAGCTCGAGCTCCAAGGCAATTCATCATCATCTGATCGTTATATCCCCTTGATTTTCATACCATCTCGCTCCCCATCGCTTTCTTCATCGAACCCCATCTTATCCACCCTAGATCCTTGAGCCAAGGAGTATTTTGGTGCGGGTCCGCAACTCCAGGAGTCTTTTGGATCGATATTGAACACCTGGAGCAGCTATAGATGCTCGGACCTCGTCTGAGCCCTCGAAGCTTCCTCGACCTTCTTTAAGACATCCAACACACACAGAGGACCACCAACTATCTCTGGTCATTATCAGATCAAGGATTCAACGTCAGAGGATGGAGAACGAGGAGATTAAAGTAGTCCTGGTCGTTGTTCTTAACGGTTCATCCAGAGGGTTTAGCAATCATTAGATCAAGAACGTGACCAGATTTAATATGGGCCATTCATTTTATTTGAACCATCGTCCTCCTCAACCATCAAATTGTAGATGTACCGTGCGGAGAGCGGTTTGATCAGACGACATAAGTGGGGTAAATTTCACATATACCCCTCTAACTTTTTTATATTAGTAAAATGTATTGAATATTTTAAATTAGTTCAAAACTTTGTGGACTTTTTGCATGTATGACTTTACTAGTGTTTAATATTGCATTTAAGACTAGTGTCAGGTCATCTCACATGGACCCCCACATGAGTAGATATTTTGCAATAAGCACTCTTGGCTTTTGTAATTTGCATTAAGTACTTAAAAATCAAGTTGACGTCCAACTTTCTGGTTATTTTGCACATGTACCCTTGCCTTTTATTTTATTTATAAAAATACCCCTACCATCTTGATTTAATTGTATTCATGCATTTCTTCTTATTTAAAATAGCTCGTGCAAAAAACTCAAAAAATAGATGTATGTGCATGATTGGTTGATTATTCATGTTATAATTTTGTTTGAGAAAAGGGAAGTTGTTCTGTGCAACATCCAAGTTGGTTGTTACACGGAGCAGTTTCCCCCCATTTTTATTTTTTTTTCAAAATTTTTTTCCATGTATATTCATTTATATATACCTCCTACATGTCATTCGAATTTCATGAGAAACAAAGACTCCTAAGCCCTCCATCTATAACAAGTAATTTTAACGATCTGAATATTGCTATAATCGACCTGTTCTAGATGGAGGGCTTAGGAGTCTCTGTTTCTCACGAAATTTGAATGACATGTAGATGGATATATAGATGAATATACATGAAAAAATTTTGAAAAAAAATAAAAAAATGGGGAAACTGATCCGTGTAACAGCCAACTTAGATGTTACATAGAACAGCCTCCCGGGCCTCTTTTTATTTATCATTTTGCATGCATTTATTATTTATTAAAAAATCAAGAAGAGCTATTTTATTCCTTATTTGACTTTAAAAATATAAAAATGTATAAAGCCTTTTTGAAAAATTAAAAAAAAACAGCTACTATTTATTAGCCTATTTTATAACTCTAGAGTAAAAATCACAAAAAAAGCTCAAAAGAAACTCTTAAAATTAGCAAAGCCTTGCTAACCCTAAAAAATAATAAAGTATTCCAAAACCCTAAAAATAATAGTTTTTTTTATGTATGTATATATATATTTTAAAATTGATTTTAAGAAATTCAGAACTCGTTTCCTATTTTTAATTCTCATATCAACTCTGCTTATTTAAACCATCCATGTTTCTTTATACTTGATTTTAAAAATATAAAAATTGTAAAAATTCCTTAAAATCCATAAAAATATAAAAATATTTGAAATATATAAAAAGATTTCATTTGGTTATTTTGACTATTTTTATCTCTATATATAAAGTATACTCTATATAGCTTATATATATTATATATTTATATTATTAATTATATTAATATTATAAATATATTTTAAAACTTTTTAAAAAAAATAAAAATATTGTCCTTTTGGTTATTTTCTAATTTTTGTGCATTTATTATATATATTCTATTCTATATTACTCATCTTATCCACACACACCACATTATATCCCTTTATATATTCTTATATTTATTTATATGTATATATATTATTTATACATTATTAAACTAAAAAGCAACTAAAAATCAGAAAATTAAAAATAAAAAAATATAATTTAAAAATAATTATTTATTTAATTAAAAACCCACAAAACACTTTGATTGATTTTGTGCACACTTGTATATATGTAATTGTTTTATTTATTTGCTTAAATAATTCATGCTACATCTCATGCTTCCTGTGTTCCACTCCTACCTGCTTTTCCACTATACACATTCATCGTAAGATATAATAACTTTTGATTCACACCTACCTTGATTTCATTGCTTGATTCTTACATTATGCGGGTTAGTTGTTGATTTAATAAGGGAGGTTCTTAGGATGTCATTGCCGCGATTAGTGGTCCCTCCTTGTGTGGACCACACGACAGTATCTGAGGGTTCTCTTTTGGTTAATCAGGGTCGTATATACTTTGTATATACTTTAGCCATAACTCGTACTTTCATATTTTGAATGATATCACTAAAATACTATACGGGTAAGGGTATATCATCAAGCACCTGCAAACAATACACTTTAATAATGTGTAAATTCTTCAAATTCGTTTTAAATATGATCAATAAACCATTTTCAAAATGTTTTGCAACATGATTTGAAAAATGGTTGAAAATATTTTGAAAAAAAATATTTTAAAAACTATTTGGAAAATCTTTGTAAAAATGTTTTCAAACCTTTGTAAAAATATTTTGTAAATCTTTGAAAAAAATTATTTGTTTAAATAAAATTTTTTAAAATTCAATTTGCAAATGATTTGGAAAATGTTTATGAAAATAGTTTGAAAAATCTAACTATGTTGTTTGAAAAAAAATTGCAAAATGATTTTTAAATTTTGTAAATATTAGTTAAAATGTTTGTCCAAATTATTTACAAAATAAAGTTTTCAAAAATGTTTGTAAAAATGTTTTAAAACTATTTTGAGAACCTTTTACCTAATTAGGAGGAACAATAAGTTGTATAAAATTCTGTCAATAACAACTAACTTAACCTATGTAAATACCTAGTGTAAAATTCTACACTCAACTCTTGTAAGTAAGCACACACTTTCGTGTATATATTTGCACATACTTCTTTCACTAACCTTTATCAAAGACCCCTAAAATTTTAAAAATCTTTGAAACCCATAAAAGTTTGCAAAATATTTTAAAAAGTTGCATAAAAATTTGCAAAAATATTCTCAAAATCCATAAAAGTCCATAAATAGGAAATTATTTCATAAAAAGATTTTCTTCTCACTGCATAACATTTGCATTTTTCGAACTGATAATGACAATTAAAAGTCTAAATAAAATCTGAAGTTGGAGCTTAGTTGGACCTTAATCTATGTAATCACTAAAACCTTATAGGAACTGGATTTACGGTGTTTCATGTCTACTAGACTTAATTCATTGAAACCACAAGACTGGGTTCATATGTCGTCTTGATTGCCAAGGCAGAATATTTTGAAACACACAGTTGACTCTAGTCGATAGTGACCTAACTTGCACACCTGCACCTCACACTTGGCTCAGCTGAGTTGAAGTGGTAGAGTGATGGATTTGCTGGCATGAGACACAAGCGAATGGAAACATAGTAAGTTACAATTAGTGGCCATTGTATCCCACCCCGATCCAGTAGCAATGAGGTCCAAGGACAGGAGGTTGTGGATTGCAATAATGCTTCAAAAGAGGGATAGTCTACGGACTCAAGAGGTAAAATTTATTATGTAAATGTTGTTGTAAATATTATTCAAAAAACTCCAAAAAAATAGACGGGCAAAACTTAAATAAAAATCAATTCCCATTGGAGTTTGTATATATGAAATAAGCAAGCTTGTGGATTGGGGAATTATGATCACCATGTTGGAGAAGATTGTCTCTTTACTGCTTCAACCAAGAGGAGCTACATATCACTGACACTGTGCAACATAGACTCATAGTCATAAGTGATTGTGTATGATACATGCTTGTTTTGACCTGGCTTTTGAGGAGACTTGGACAGAGTTTTGTGGTTCTTAGAGGTTGTTGAGTTTCAAGTCCATTTTCCAATAATATTTACAAGTTTAAAAGTTAAAAACAATCTAATTTATTTCTTTTTTTCTTTTTTTTTCTGCACTCATTATCATAAGTGTTTGTTAGGGACTAGCAAAGGCAAGTATAGGGGTGTGATGAATCTCCACTTCATCACCTTTATTCTTTCATTTTGGTTTTAAATCTCTAGCCAAATGAATGAATATAGCATTAATTTGTACAAAATAACACTCAATAATAGACACTTAAATATTGTATAAATATTATATTTAACACCAAAATAAAAGAATAAAGGAAAGAAATAAAAGAATGAAGTATTAAAGACACAGAGTGGCCTTAGACCCCGAGACCCAATCATCATGATGATTTGGTCGACAAGGAATAAAGTAGGGGGAGATAAGGCTGGTAACTTTACAAAATAGAGCTCAAAACCCTAATCCTTTATTCATCAATAATAGTCTTTTAGGATCTATTTTATTTTCCTATTTTTAAACCTCGAATAATAAAAACCCCAACATGAACTTGTACATAAAAAGACAAAAAATACAAAATTTATTTTTCTAAAAAATAAATACACAGTGCACCGGGGACACACAGAACAAGAAGCCAGACAGAAAAATCCCAGATATGTATCTCCTCCATGCATAATCAAAATTGACCAAATCCATCTTTATTGTTCATAAAATTAAATTATCTATTTAATGAAAATGGTTCCATTTAATTGGAATTGAGATGCAAAGGTGGGCTTTTGGGTCCTTATTGTACGGTATACATGTATATAATATGTATTATATCTATCTTTATATTTCTTACTTCCTTATATTTCTATATATTTGCGAATATTATTTAAAACATATTTCAATAATAAAAATAGAATAAAACCGTTAAAAATCATAAAAATAAATAGTGTATTAAAATATATAGCTAAATTATAGATATATAAGATATACTTATTTATTTATGTAAATAAAATCATAAAATACAATAAAAATACGTAAAAGTGTAATTAAATAAGATATAAATATATAAATATAAATGTAAAAATAAAATCCAAAATATAAAATGAAAATATATTGTACTCAATACAGGTATATTTGCATCTATATATACATCTAAATATTACTCATAATAAATTAACTTGTAAAAATAAATAGAAATCATAATAAAATACTATGTAAATAAATAAACAAACATTTTTCATGATTTAAGTTTTTACTAAATAAATCATTTATATTTTTATTCATTTACTCCTCAACTGTTTTCCCACTTTATCCTTTAGTGGGCTTAGGTGGACTAATAAGAAACCTCAGACAGTTGACCCATGGTCAACTGTCCGATCCACCTCCCCTCTCCTTTGTGACTCATGTTAGAGCTGCACACCCCTCACTTCTCCCATTTTTACGGACATCGCTCCACTCCTTTCCTTCTGATTTCTTCATGCTACTTTGCTTCCATCCATCTTCTTACACGCCATGTACAAAGATCGATCGTACGTATGGTAGATACACCTTATTCTCCAGTTTTTGATGCCTCCTTTGCCTTGTGCATAAATAAACATAACTCACCCCATTTTTGTTTTTGATCACCCTTCCGGTCTGTAACCCCAAGAGGACCTTCCTGGGTTGAGTTGGTGGTGACAACACTGACTCCTCAATCTCGTCAACAAGGATAAAGGTCTAGTCGGTGCGATCCCATGGCCGAAGCTCCACCTCTGCAATGCCCTCTGCTCCTTGGTCTCAACACTAGGTTCGAGTTGCTTTACCGCATTTCTAGGTAATTTTCTTTATCGCATTTCATTTCCAGCCTTCATTTTCTGCATTTACTTGTTGTTTCTAGTGTAATCTTAGGGATTAGTGTACGTTGGAGCTTTAGAGCTCCGACCACTGTAGCACCTATTCTTCCCCTCGTTTCGACTCCACGACTACCCTATCATCCTCCTTAGCCATTTATCTGTCTTTTTGCACCACGAGCCCACCTGTATCTTCTCGAATCTGGTTCGCCCGTGCTCCTTCTGCCACCCTTCATCGGAGCACATCCATTCCACCTCATCAGCCATCAATCTTCCACTAATAATGGCCAGAATCATTCGCCAGAGTTCTGTCATTCTTTATACGTAGGTAGCAGACCATGAAGGGCCCATCTAAGGCCCAAGTACTTTTATGTTTGACTCCTAGTTACCCCGAGCTTCTTTGAGTCTCTAGGAACCCCATCGATAGGTCCTGGACACTTTTGAGGGTATCACCGGCTACGGATCCCTTCCAGGAACTTTACGAGCATTTCAACAACAAGGATGAGCGTCGGATTAGTGAATCAAAGCTTGGAAGCGATGGGGCTCTTCCATGTTCTTCCAAGTGCCTTCTCCATCGTCTGATCAAGAACATATCTGTAGAGTGAGAAGTTGGCATCAGATAGAGCCAAGCTACAATTGTTTGATCTCCCTAGACATACAATCGTAGGCATTCAGCAATGAAGGGGTATCATGCAATCTCCATCGTCTGATGCACACAAGTGATCGTACTGCATCCGTTAGATTGCACGGAATAATGGGGTAATTGCACTTGACACCCCCCACATTTTCTTCTTTTATTCTTCAATTCTGTAAATATTATTCGCAATGTAAATAATCTTGTAAATATTGCAAGAGAGACACCATGCTTTCATGTATTACGCTATGGTCCTTTGCCATCTCACCTCACATGGTTCTCCACGTGAGGCGGGCCTTTTGCACAAAAGCCCTTTCAAATTTTGTTATTTGTAATTAGTCCAATGAATTTTAAAAATAGCATAATATTTTGGGTATTTTTTAACAGAGACCTCTGTAATATATTTTTATTACAAATATGTCCATGCTAGAATTGGAATTATTTATTTGCATTTATATTTTCCTTAAATAGCTCATGTACTCTATAAATTTTGGAAAATTTGTGGGATATGCTTAAAATGATGTTGATGCACACTCATATTTTATTTATCATTTTATTACATTTCCTAATTATTAAAAATATATAAGGAGCTATTTATTCTGTGTTTGCTTAAAAAATGCAAAAAAATATAAAACTAACTTTAAAAAATCTTAAAAATTACATGGTATACATTACTATATATTATAACTTCAACTAAAAATCACAAAAAATATAAAAGCAAAACCTTAAAATTAAAAGACCCTAAAAAGTTAATAAAAATAGAAAAGTATAAAAATCCAAAAATATTTATTTATGTTTCTTATTTTTATTAATATTATATACTACATAGTAAAAACAGGTTTGGATATTTTTGTACTTATTATCTATTTTTAAAACCCAAAATAATTTCACATATTTATCTTATTCTCTATTTTGTGTATTTATATAAATTAAAAATATCTAAAAATTGGAAAAATTACAAGAAAATCACAAAAATAGATAAAATTTATAAAAATATGAAAACATTTTATTTTATAAATCATATATAAATATTTGTATATTTAAAAATATAGAACTTTATATATAATATTTAAACCCATATTTACTTATATACTTACTATAATTACTATTATTATTATTTATAAATGCCTAATATATATTTAAAACCTTTAAAAATAAAAAGGATCGTTCTTTTATATATTTCATATATTTTTACATTATTATTATATATATATCTTATATATATTTATAGTATATATATTGTTATATATACATATACTTATTATAGCTTTAAAAATAAAAACAAACTAAAAATTGTAAAACTAAATGAAAATAAAAATTTTAAAAATATAAAAAATTATAAAATATAAACTTTGAAAATAATTAAATATAATTAAATCCAACAAAAATTAAAAAAATATAAAAGTAAAAATAGTTATTATGACTTTTTTATTAATTGACAATAAAAACCTATCCCCATTTCCCTTTGTGGTTTGACACTCTACATACTATGCACTATGCACACATATTATGTAGAGTTAAAAGAAATATAAATTTTGACTCATACATTTGCATTGTATTATCATACATTGTGGGTTAATTGTTGATGATTGGTTGAGATATATTCTGAGTACCGCGAGAGCGGTCGATACAATGATTGCTAGATCTGACTTGTCAGACATCGCATGCCCTCCAAGACTGAGCGTTAGGAACCTCTGCTCGGCCACTCTATCATTTACTCCATCTATAATATCCTCAACCAACACAATATCGTCAACAAATAACATATACATGGGTATCTCATCCTAAATATTTCTAATCAACTCATCCATAATCAATGTAAAAAGGAATGGACTTAAAGTTGAACCTCGATGTGGACTAATATTGACGGTAAAATAGTTGATCTTCCTAGATTGGATCCTTATACAAGATGAATCATCATCGTACATATCCTTTATAAAGTTCATGCATAGGAACTTGTCTCTTCTCCAAAACTCTCTACATGATCTCTCATTGAACCGAATCATAAACCTTCTCCAAATCAGTAAAAAAACATATGGAGGTTCTTCTTTTTAGCTCTATAATGTCCATTGTTCTCCTCATTCAATAGTTGAGCGATCTAGCATGAAACTAAATTGTTGTTCTGTTACTTTGGAAACTTGCTTTAACCTTCCTCCAATCACAAGTTCCGAAACATTCATAGTACGACTCATCATGTGACTCGGCAATGAATCCCAAATAATCCTTATAAATAATGTTTGGCATGTATATTGCAAATTTAGGTGTCATTGAAGAAAAAGACTCACATTAGACCATAGAATTGTTCCATGAGATTACATAAATTATGTAAATATGTCGGTCTCCACACTTAATATGATTGTAAAACATGAAACAAGTAATAATCTACTTCTCTGTAATCTAAAAATGTAGTTATAAATAATCAAATTTGTTTAATCCAGATAATGAAGTTATAAAGAATCACTTTTATTTTCTCCCAAAAGTTTATTTTCTCACGATTGCGTATTCCAAAGTGTATCTTTTCCAAGGAATGACCTAAACGGGTCAGGGTTCTTGTGCTATCCATCGTATACTTGTATTCGAATTTGAACTTCAATTCGGTTGATTTACATTATAATATGTATTGTTGGTTAATCCCATTAGATTCAGTTCTGGATTCAATAGATATTATGGAGTCTCCAAAGGAATTTTTATTTCAGATGCAGTTCCAAATTATACCACCGAGGAAATTCAAACCAAAGAGACGAACATATATAGCGTAAGAAAGCGAACTTATATGGCATTAGATAACAAAAATATTGGGATGCATATGTGATACACTGATATAGAAAAAAATAATAAAACAAGGGACGTAACAAAAAAAGAGTTTTACGTAATGACCTCTTCAAAAAAAATGGAGTTATGCACCAAGACCTACAAACATGTCTTGAGCATCATTCCTTCTATTATTTGGACCTACAACAAAATCGTCTGTGGGAGTTGGACTAAACGAGCCCTCTCCTGTGGTCTCTCCACCAATTCCCGGCTTCCCTCATCCGATGCTCAGGCGGTGAACCTCCTCTCCTTCATCGCCACTCCCGACTGCTCGTCGGGGATGTACTTCCCCCAGAACCAGTGCTGCTTCCACACGCGGTTCATCTCCTCGATCGGCACGTTCTTCGTCTCCGGGAGGAAGAAGTAGATGAAGATGGTCATGACGATCTCCCACGCCCCGAAGAAGTAGAACAGCCCGAACTTCATGTGGCACAGCATGCTCAGGAAGATCTGCGCGATGATGAAGGTGAAGAACAGGTTCACGGAGACCGTGATCGACTGCCCCGCCGAGCGGATCTCCAGGGGGAATATCTCCGACGGCACGAGCCACCCGAGCGGGCCCCACGACCACGCGAAGGCCGCGACGTAGATGCAGATGAGCACCACGACGATGTTCGCGTTCGACTTCGAGAGAGATCCGATGCCGGTCACGCCGAAAGCCTTCCCGATCAGGCTGCCCACCGCAAACTGGCAATAACAGGGCACGTGTTCATAGGAAAGTCCTTTATATCAAGACTCCAAAATTTTATTGTTAGGATCCGGTGCTTCGAAATTACCTGGCAGATGATCATCTGGACGCCTCCCTCGAGGAAGAGGAACCTCCTGCCGTATTTATCAACGCAATAGATGGAGACGAAGGTGGCGAGCATGTTTACTAATCCGGTGATCACGGCCGACATCAGCGAGGCGTCGGCACCGAACCCGATCGTCTTGAAGAGCACGGGCGCGTAGAACATGATGACGTTGATGCCGGTGAGCTGCTGGAAGAAGGGGATGGCGATCGCCATGGTGAGCTGCGGTCTGTACTTGGGCTCCAGGATGTTCTTCCACGGATGTTCGACCTACAGCACAGAGATGTTGCCAGATATAAGAAATGTGCAGTGGCATTGATCTGATACGGATCCATGTGGTCTAATTAACCTACTTGCATGGATTGCTCGCTCGCATCGACGAGGTCCTGGAACTCCTCCTCGACATCCTCGGAGCCGCGGATCTTCTGGAGCATGGTTTTGGCCTGCTCTCTGTGGCCGCGCTCGATGAGGGAGTTGGGCGTGTCGGGGAGGGTGATGGCACCGGCGGTCATGATGATGGCGGGAACCGCGGCAAGGGCAAGGGAGACGCGCCAGCCATTGTCGCCCTTGAACTGGTTGGTGCCGTAGTTGACGAGGTTGGCTACCAGGATGCCGATGGTGATGGCGAGCTGGAAGCCGATGTTGAGCGCCCCCCGGAGCTTCGCGGGGGCCATCTCTGATAGGTACACTGGTACAGACTGCACACAGACAGAAGGATACAGTTACAGATATAAGATGCAAAGCAACCGGCCGTAAAAAAAATGCTGCGGGATTAATTAATTAATTAGCTCACCTGGTTGGCGAAGCCGACTCCGACACCGAGGAGGAGACGACCGACGATGAGCATGGTAATATTCTCGGCGGCACCGTTGAGGATAGCACCGGCAAGGAAGGTGGCACCACCGAAGAGCATGGAGATCTTACGACCGAAGACCCGTGTCATGGCGGAGGCGAAGAAGGAGGCGATGAGGCCCGCGAGGTAGAGCGAGGAGGTGAAGGTGGTGAGGAGCTGGCTGTCAAACGTGCAGTACTGGTTTTTGGAGGTGCTCGCCCTCTGCGCCTCGTACACCGATGGGAAGAACTTCTTGAGGAAAGGATCCATAGAGGTCACTCCTCCTGCAATTTTATCATGTCAACCACCGTTTAACCACCAGACCAGACCAACCAAGTGGATTCGATGCTTTAAGTAAAAATGTAACAAAGAGGAAGATGGATCGACTGTGTGTGTACCCGAGACACCGAGGTCATAGCCAAAGATGAGGCCTCCGGTGGCGGCAATGAAGCACGTGAAGAGCACGAACAAGGTGATGTTGCCCCCATAGTCCTTGACGTCGCCGTGAGACACCACTCCTCCTCCAGCCATGCTGCGGGCAGCCGACGAGCAAACGCGAGTCCGCCGTCTCCGATACCGGACGCAAGCGTCTTATTGTTGAGTTTTTATTCCGACGGTGAGTGATGGCTCTTGCTCCCCACCACTGCCTTCTTATGTAGGCCACGGGCAACTGAGCTCGCTGCCTATATTTGGCCTTCCGCCCATCTAAGCGCAGGGGATGGTCGGTGGTTGAAGTGGTCGTGGTGGATCAACGGGCGAGATTAGCTTCGGGTGATGAGATTATCCTCGGGTTTAGGAGTAAGCTCGAGTATTAGCTTTAATTAGAAGTGCCGCTGCTTTGTATGCTCAAGCTGTTCCTATTTTGGGGGATCTCCGGTGAGTCACTGCCAACGTTTGTAGATTGAGGGTAATTTTTTCATCATGCTCCCTACAATCATGGTCGATTGCACTACATCCCCCTGTAGTCTTTGTAAAGTTGGTAGGATTGCAAAGGGGGGTCTACTACAACAAAAATGGCTTACAACAATGTATAATTCGAATATATGTTGCCATATCTTGATATATCAAAATTTATAAAAATAAATATTATTCAATGCAAGATTAACTTTTATTCTTGTAATTCACAATGATTATTATAGTTTTTTTGAAGGAAAAAGGGTGTCGAACCGTAAAGGTGGACACCCAAAAAACTTTTATTCACAGGATTAGTTACAGAAGTTACAGTGACCAAGACCCACGTAGGAGTCTGGAATGTTCAATTACATTTTCGACATAAAATCTCTCTCCCCGGAAAATAGTTCCATTTCTCGCCAACCAAATAGCCCACAGAATAGATGCCGCATGGCATTTCTCCGCTATTGTGCTAGTTCCGGACGAGTGAATCGATGCCCAGAACTCTCTAACCCCCGAGGATGCAACAGAAGATAAGTTGGTCTCTGACCAAATCTGTCTGGAGGAAGAACAAAGGAAAAATAGATGATCAGCATCCTCCAACTCCTCTCCACATCGTATGCAAGAGTTGTTAGCCCCAAAGAGCCTAGCCCTCCGCGCACCAGTCAATACCCGTTCTCTACCGAACAACCAGAGAAAGACTTTTACTCTTTTAGGGATCTTCCAAGACCAAATTTGGCCTAACCTTGGTATCGCAATACCTGGATCAAAAACAGTGGATGCATATAAGGCTTTGTAGGCCTTTTTCACCGTAAAAGTACCATCCGTCCATCTCCAAAAATTAGCTTCCTCTCCATCCCTCCGCACGGGATTCAAAAAAGGAGTAACCTGAGGAAGAACCGAGGAGACCCCTCGCCAAAAATTTGAAGGCCTTATCAATCTGTTGGGGCGCCACTCCACGTCGCCTGTCACATCATAAATCTACCTCAAAAGTGTACAAAGAGTATCTGATCCTTCACCCCAAATACGACTAACCCATTTAGCCAGGAGGGCCTTGTTCATCACCTCAAGGTTCAGGACTCCCAAACCACCATCCTCTTCCGTAAGCGTCACAATTTCCCATCTAACCAACGGAGTGCCGGCCCAAAAGAATCTTCGCATCAAAGTCTCCAAACGTCTACGGATCCCCATCGGTAGCAAGCGAGAGGATAGAAAGAAAATAGGAATCGCAGAGAGAACCGACCTCAAGAGCACCAAGCGTCCACCACGTGATAGACATGAAGCGCGCCAACCCGCAAGCTTGTTCTCAATTCTCTCAATCACAGGCATCCAATCCGATTGCTTTAAACGTCCATCCACCATGGGTAATCCCAAATAGGTGATCGGGAGAGACCCACGCCTTGAGCGAAGTAGCGACCCACAAGCCTCGATCTCCCCCTCCATAAGACCGAAGGGAACAAACACTGATTTCTCCTCATTGAGCTTCAGCCCTGACACAACCCCAAACAGCTCCAAAACTGTAGCAATGCCCTCAGCCTCACGTGCTCCCCCTTCCACAAATAAAATCGTGTCATCCGCATATTGCAAGATCGGGATTGACAAATTCTGAATCTTGTAGCCCTGAATGAAACCTCCCTCCACTGCACGAGTAGCCATCCTCGACAACGCATCTGCCACGATGACAAATAAGAGAGGGGCAAGTGGGCATCCCTGCCTAACCCCCCTCTGCGGCTGAAAAAAACCCCCCTCCTATCTGCCATTAACCAGCACAGAGCAAGAGGTCGTCGTCACACACCTCTTCATCCAAGAGATCCACTCATCTGGTAAACCACGCCTAGAAAGAGATGCCCAGATGAACTTCCAACTAACACAATCATACGCTTTGGAAAAGTCAATCTTCCAAAGCATACCTTTGACATTCCTCCTCTTCCAATCAGCAACAATCTCCGAGGCAATGACCACACCATCCATCATATGTCTACCAGGAACAAAAGCAGACTGCGAGCTACTGATGATGCTATCCAAAACAATACGTAGTCTGTTCGCAAGAACCTTTGCAACAATGAGATTACTAAAGCTTCATATAACTTGTATACAGTGAACCCTACAGTTAACCCCATCCATTTGACTATTAAAGATAATTGATTCTAACAAAAATATCTAAATCTATCGTTTATGTTTATTGAATTTACAAACCCATTCATTGATATTTCCCCTTCTCCCTTCCATGTCCATCCTCCACCAACTCCCCTTAAAACCTCCCCCTCCCATCACCGACGGATCTCCTCCATCAATAGTACCACACCACTACATGGTGCTTTATCGCCACCACCATCGTTTTCCCTCAAGATATGCAGCAAACATAAGAGATCGATTAATTACAAAAATACACGACTGGAACTCAAACAAGAGAACATCAATTTAAAGTGCCCTTTCCTTTCATAATCGTTTTCATGAAAAACATAAACTTTTGATCTCTTGGGGAAGCTGACTACGTTTCCATGTCTTCCCCCTTTTCCTATGTTCTTCTAATCTTTCTAACTTTCTCCTTCAAGTTGTGTTCCTAGACTTGAGTGCGAGAAGGTAAATGTGCAGTAGGTCTATGAAGCACCATAAAAAATGACCAGTAGTGTCTTAGTTCAATACTTGGTGCAAGTTTATGGGGTTCTAGGATAATTACGAAGAACACAAGAGAGAGTGGGTTCATGTTGTAAAAATCCTAAAAACATAAAAATAAAAAATTATCACCGCACGCCTTTGACAAATGAAATCAATCGATTTACTTTTTCAATATACATGTACTCTATATTTTATATCTAAAGCACATGAACTTCAACTCACCCTACTAACTTTTAAAGTTCGTAGCCTGAAATACTTTAAATCTTAGAAATACTTTGAAAATTGAACGGGCTTCATTTGTGAAAGCGTAGTTCCGAGATCCATTTGTATTATTGTGTCAGTTATTTCTTTATATTGTATAGATTTTATTTCAACTCTATTTTACTTGGTTATTATATTTGTTACTTGTATACTCTATTTCACCCTAAAAAGTACAAAATCACGTAAAAATTACAAAATAAAAGAAGCTGCAATATATCAATCGAAAATCGGTATTTTTGACCTTTATTAAATCTATTGTTTTATTTACAAAATTAAAAATCAATAAAAATATATCCTAACATCTTTATATTTTTAATTAATAAAATATAGTATAGTTTAGTATTAACAAGAAAATAAAAGGAAAAGAAAAAAAAAGTAAAAATGAGTATTTTAATACCTAAAAATATGTTTTTAATTTATAATTTGTCTTCTAAGTGTTGTTGATGAAAACTTCCTTCTCCAAAGCATCATGTTACCTCATTTATAGGAAGTTTCCTTTTTTAAATTTTTTGTTGTGAAGCCATTTACTATGTTTTATATATTTATTTGAGTTTTAGTTATTTTCTCATTTTTTGATTGAGCATGTGGCCCCAGTCCCACTCCATTTGATCTTCTACCTGGTCAAATTACCACATCCTCCTTCCCATTGGCCTACCCTTCCACGTTAACCCTTCCTTCCTATTTTTTGAAGTAGACTGTAGGTCAATGTCTACCCCATCTTCTGCAACTCATCCCTATTCCATGTCTAACCCACCAACCACATGACCTTCAATAACCTCGAATCACTCGTTGACGATCTGCTACCACACCTCCTCAAGTACACCACATCATTGACCATCCTTGCCTTGAGCATAACACGTAGAGCTCCTCCTTGAATCTCCATTTCCTTAAAACCGAACCTTCCCCAATTTTAAACTTGATTTGTCATCACTATTCAAGTAAGGCGTAGGTTCCTTGCAGCGAGAACCCAACTCGCACAGCCTCCTTCTTCTCCGCGACAGCAGAGGTGATCATGAGGAGGTTTTCTGACCTTTGTCCAAAGTGGAATAAATTCATCATTGTCTCTATGTACATGTATCCTCATGCTACATTATCATATTCTTCTTTTCCTTTATTGTTGAGGACCCATCCAAGTTGTCAATATCTGTTCACTTTGTCATCACAAGATCCTCCTATCATTTACCCTAAATCATCCCCCTCACGTCGGCCACTGCTCCATATTCTTTCACTTCCATTTCATTACAGAACACTGACCGCCTCCACCTCTGGTCACAGTTGGTGCTCAGAGTACTGCTCCTCTTTCCCCCTCTATGTAGAAGTACCATCCACGCTATGCATCTACCCCATCATTGTTTTGACCTCACGACCGAGCACAAACCTTGAGTCATCTTCGTCGTATAGGTCAAGCGGCAGAACATCCATGAGCAGTGCTTGCAGTAGTTGGAATCTCTCATCTTTTCGACAAAGAAATCATCGGTTGAAGCCCTTCCTAATCATGCTCAAAGAAGAACGAGAACAGAGTTAAGGCCAAGGAATAACCCATCATTCACACTTAATAGATCCATCTTGGTTGTTCTTTTTGGAGAAAGTCACAAACCCTTCGATCTCGTAGCATATGAAGCGTGACAACGCTCCACGTGGCATCATCTCTACCATGGGATCAAGATGCCCAATTGTAACGACATACCCATCTGGCTACTGAAACCAACAGCATGGGAGAGTTGGACATGCAATCCAAATACATCCATGATCTCCGATACTCAATAAATCAAGTAATGAACATTATATTAAAATTTGAAATTCATATAACAGCAGGAGAATAATATAAAATTAAATATAACTAAAACATCTATTCATTCTCATTAATAATAATATCCAACAACATGAGAACCGATATAATTGTTATAATTGCTTGTGCATCTCAATACGTGGACATGGACTTGTTGGATATTATCAATGAGAAGGAACGGATGTTGCAGTTACATTTCATTTTATATTATTCTCCTGTTGTATGTATTTCAAATTTTAATCTAGTGTGCATCAATCGGTTTGCTGAGTATCAGAGATCGTGAGCATATTTAGACCATAGGTCCGACGCTCCCATCTCGTCAGTTTCAGTAGCCAGAGTGGTGAGGCATCACAGATGATATCAGAGCCCGATAATCCATTCTTTTTTTGTATGTTATATTATTAACGGTGTTTGAAATATAAAAATAGTAACGAAGTCTTCTGAATTTGGCATTAGTTAAAGGAGAATAACTCAAGTCTTGTTTAAAATAGTATTTATTGTCTCTCTAAGTATCAACGAAAATTCTAATATAATGGTTCTCATAAAGAATCATGTTGCCTAGTGTTAACCCCGATGTGTCGTGAGAAGTGTCTATATCGATCTAGGCCATGTAGGGGATACAACAGCGTCTAGCAAGACAACTCCTCACGTCGTCTCTCTTGCGACGAGGCGGACATTGTTCGTGCTTCATTGTCTCAGGACCCCAAAAGGAACATATTATTTAGAGGCTTTTAAGAAAACTCAAATTTCCTAGACGACATATCAGAGGACTGAAATAATAAATTCTTCAACATGTATGAGCACATATGATAAGATCGAGTTGTGGATGGGGATGATCCGAGCACTTGACTAATCTTGGCTAACACTTGTGGTGTTTTCACTGACCTCTTATGTCAAGTGTTGGTAATACGTCACTAGAGAGCGTCTAAAGGATTCCATCACATGGGATGCATATTTTGACGAGTTCCGCAAGCCAATTTTATGTTGATTAAGTTGGATATGAGTGCCCATGGTGAGCCATTATGCAATAAAAGTTGTTGCAAATCAGTCCTTAATCCGAAATGAATGATAAATAATTTATATAATAGGTTCTTACGTACAAGTAAGGTTATGTACCATGGTCATCTTGATATCATACAGTTGTTGAACCAAATTTGGATCATAGAGGTCGGTGTAGTGTTGAATATTGAAAGGGTTAGATTGAGGACTCAACTGCACCGTCAAGTGACTATCAAGAAGGGATCTCCAGCCTGAGAAGGAGATGGCAATCGTTACTCTAAAGGCTGACATCCAATCTACCTCTTGATGCATGTCCTCTACATAGGAATATAGATTCAGATGTTTCAAATAAGTTAGGTCAAAGAGCTGGCTTAGTAAGATCGAGATAATCAAGACATATATAATATATTATCACGATGCAGGCATGCACCATCTAACCTGAGACAGATGTGTCACTATATGTCTATGTACCGGAGTTCTAAAAAAATGTTATACATTTAATTATATATAATCATGTATACATGCTATAAAATGAGATATCACAATGGTATGAAAGTAGGATTCATTGGAGATGGGTCGGCGCGACCCAAGTCCGATCCAAAGGAATTAGGGAGGGCCTGCACTTGGTCCGAACTACAAAAAAAGGTTGCGGGCTAGGACCTGGCCCAAGGTCTGAATTTTTTAAATAGATTTGATCCTGGATCTTTCAGGGCCCGACCCAGCTCGACCCGTGCCCATCCCTAGAATATAGGCCCGAAACTCAGAAGATTACATGTCAATGTTATGTTGTCGCTCACAAGAAGGACGAAAAAGCTTCTAGAGCTTCACTTGTTCAATATGTTTACCATCAATAATTGTGATTTCCCTTGAGCAAATTTTTAAGGGATGGAGTCCCACTTAGAGTAATGCATGCTGAGTTTAGAAGATGTATCTCCATGTAGTGTCAACACATGTAATAATCTCTTACATATGTTTTACTAAATACGTAATTTTTAAAATTATAAGATTGTATTCGTAAAAAACTATTTAAAATAGAAAAAATAGGGATATTTACATCCATAACCCTGAGTAATTTCATAACTACCCCAGGAACCCTCGATAATCACGAATTGCATCCAGAACCTCGAATAATGCTTAACCTTTACATGGCATAACCATGTTTCAAGTTTCGTCTTAATTCTCCATTAACTATGATGGAGAAAGTCATGTGTTGACAATTTTACCCTTTGAAATACCTCATATTTATAACATGATGTCATTCAGTAGATCAAACAAAGTGATGCCATTCTAGAGAGGAGGGAGGATGAGGAAACATGACTTGATGGATGGCTTCCATCCTGCAAGCCTCCGGTCGGAGCTCCCCCTACGCGCACCTCCACCCGCAAGTTCTAGATCGGAAGACCTTCCCCCGCAAGCTCCAGATCGGAAGACATCCCCCTGACAAGCACCAGGCCCCCCTGCTGGCCTGCCACCCCCTGCCCTGCGCCTCCTTCCCCTGCTCCTGCAATCTCCAACTGCCCTGGCTCCCCCGCATGCCCCCCTCCCCTACGCCTCTGCCACCCCCCCCCCCCTCGTGCCTGCATGCGAGCTCCAGTCCCGCAACCCCCTGCCCCCCCCCCCCCCCGCGAGCACCCCCCTCCCATGTGCCTCCATCGCCCGCATGCGATCTCTAGAGTACGCGCCTCCATCCCCCGCTCTCCCGCATGCAAGCTCCAGCCCCGCAACTCCCCGTGCCTCCCCCCTATGAGCTCCAGCTCGACAACTCTCTCCTTCCTTTCTATTTGTTGATTAATCTCAACCATTAGATCACGAATTGGTTAGATTAACTTAGTCACTAGGTTGAGTTAATGAACTAAACTAAGAAGGTTGAGGGAGTAAAACGGAATGGTTACTCAGGGTCTTGGGTGTAATTCGTGATTATGGAGGGTTCCTAGTGTAATTACGAAATTACTCAGGATTATGGATGTAAATATCCCAAAAAATAATGCTCTATGTTAATATTTTGCATTGTACGTGGATTATTATTATTTCTTGTATTTATACTAATTTTATGAAATCTTTTGAATTTATAGACTTTTAACAAGACAAAACAAAGAAAATGGGGTTAAATATCAAAACTACTTGAAAATAAAATTTAATACACATCTATAAAATATCTTTAAAAAGCTAAGCATAGATGGTTTTAAAGCAATTAAAAATTATTAATGTAGAAAATTTGGAGGGACTTAAGTGTATTTATTTATTTAGGGTTAATATTAAGGGTTAGATGGGGTTGTTCCCGCACTATTTTTCTACAAATTTTTTTAATTTTTTTAAAAATATCAATATGTTTATTCATTAATATATCCCTCCAATATGTCATTCTAATTTCGTCGGAAACGGAGGCTTATATGCCCTCCATATAGAATAGATCGATTATAGTAATGTTTAGACCATTAAAATTACTTGTTCTAGATAGAGGGCATAGGAGTCTCTGTTTCTAGTGAAATTCGAATGACATATTGGAGGGATATATAGATGAATATACATAGTGATATTTTATAAAAAAAAAATTGCAGATAAATAACGTGGGAGCCATCCCATTTTCCTTAATATTAATAAAGTAAAAATGATAATTTATTAACCAATCTAAAATTATTATAAAGATAATTTCTACATTGATAAAATATTCATTGAAAATAGTAGGATTGAATCGCAATTAACCTAAAAGCTTAGACTAATTAATAATATTGTTGGTAAAAAAACCAATAACCTGATAGTCATAGGACCCCTGGGCTCTCTTATATAGGAGAAAAGCCCTTGGGTATATAATACGATAGGTACATGAAAAAATGAAAATACATAAATAACACTAAAAATAAGAATAATCTCAACAGTCCCCCTCAAGGTGGAGCATATATGTCTATCATGCTCAGCTTGGAACAACATCTTTGGAAAATGCATACAGTAAGTGCTTTGGTGAATATATCTGTTGTCTGATCTTCAGTAGAAACATGAGAGGTAGATATGAGACCCTTCTGAATCATTTTTTTTGAGAGGAAAAAGGGTGAAATCCCGAGATGGGACTCACCGCCAAAAACTTTCAATTAGTAGGAAGATAAAGATACATATTACCTTGCTGAATCATATCTCTTGTATAGTGACAGTACACTTCTATATGCTTTGTATGCTCATGGAATGCAGGATTATTTGCAATAAATAGTGATGCATGATTATCACATAGAAGCTGCATAGGAAGGGGTACATAAATTGCAAGATCAGTCAGAACTGTCATGACCCACATCATCTCTGTGCACCCCTGAGCCGTGCCCCTCTATTCAAACTATGCACTAGATATGGTAACTACCGTTTGCTTTTTACTTTTCCATGACACAAGTGATTTGCCAACAAATACAGCAAATCCAGAAGTGGACTTCACGTCCCTGGGACATCATGCGTAATCTGTGTTTGCACACGGCATGTGATTTCAAGAGATGTGCCTCTACTGAATAAGAGACAGGTACCTGGTGAAGACTTCAGATATCTCAAAATCATATACAAAGTGTCCATATGCACCTTCCTGGGCTGCTCCATGAACTGACTCACCTTGCTAACAACAAAGCATATATCTGGCCTGGTGATGGTAGCATATAGGAACTTCCCTACTAGTTCCTTGTATCTCCTCTTATCTATCTTCTCAGTATCATTATCATATAATATCATGCTTGGATCCATAGGAGTAGTAGTTGGCTTGCACCATGTCATTAGGGCTAGCTATTGAGTCATAGCTCGATGAGCCAGGCTCGAGCTCGCTCGAAAAGGGCTCGTGAGCCTGGCTCATTAATCTATTGAGCTAAGCCCGGGCAAGAATTTTAAGCTCGATTGATTAACGAGCCGAGCCCGAGCCGAACCCTGCTCAACTCGATAACTCGATAAGGGGATCGATAATTTCGATAAGGGGTTCAATAATTTCACATAGTGGATTCACATGGAGCTTTATGAGTTCCAAGGAAGATTAGGGGTACGTCCATAAATTTCCCTACACGTGAGGCAAATCACATGAGCGGTCTTTGCATTTCCGTGTGGTTCCGGGTCCACAAATCACGTGAGGCAAATCACTGCAGCAAGGATCGATATCGGTCCTTGGACCTCGTGATTCTCGCCTTAAGGTCTGCTCACATGAGTCACACCGATCTTTTCTCCCTAAGGTCTCCTTTGGGCTCTCCAGACGGCTCTTCCTCTCGTCGCCACCTTCCAGGTTATGCTGCTTAACCCATGACCAACACATGACGGTTGTCGTCGGCCTGTATTTGTACAACGCGGCAGTGGACAGCATGAAGTTGCTAAGCAAGTTGTCGATGCCGGGTGTGGTTATGGAAAACATCATCTCGAGGCTCTTCATGCTCTCTGGAGCCTGGTCGTAAAAGAACTCAATCTTCCCAACTTCCAGGAATGCATCGGCAAAGCCCATCATCATGAATTGCAGTAGCAAGATGAAGATTGTCAATGGCACCTGTTCCATAAGTATTCCCCATAAGATCGAATGGTCATAACAAACTTCTAAATTTATAAAATTTTCGTTGCAATGAGCGGAAGTGGATGCTGAAATGCACGTCGGTGGTCGCCGTCCCATTGTCCTATGAAGCAGAGAGATCCCACGAGGGTTCTTCGTCCATCGTTGCATGATGGTACAAAGTAGAGGTCGTAGAGCACTACAAAGATGAGCATGGAGATCGTGACGAAGGCGGTGAGGCACACAGGAGGTACCTTGAAGCCAGACTCCATGATCCGGTTGAGGGTCGTGCACTGCTTCACGAACAGGGTGTTGATCTGTGCAAGCATCGTGCTCGGCACGAAGGTAGCTGCCAGGATCGGCAGCACACAACCTCCAGGAGACCCCAACTCCAATGATCCTAGGTAGCGTAAGGCGACGATGGCCCGAGATCTCCATCCTCTATCGCCCAAGGAGCATTACTTCACTAGTCATGCAAGGAATACAAAACCTTAGCGCATCATCCCTACGTGGCAACGACATTTCCCTCTTGGAACCCTTGAGAGTTGAGATGGCTATGGCCTATGGGATCTCCACGCAAAACATTACTTTAGTCCCACATCGGTGGGTGATGTGCAAGGATCGCGTGGACGTGGATATAAATGGGTCTACGAGCGATCATTAAGATCAATGGCTTGTAGGGGCGTTCTCCATTGCATGTGGAGGGCTAGCCTTCTTAATTTAGCTCGGCTCTTATTGAGCTCGAGCTGGCTCGATAGAGGCTCAGTTGCACTGAGATTGAGCTCGAGCTGTCTTGTCTAGGCTCGAACGAGCCCAAGCTCGAGCCCAAGCCCATCTGGGCTTATCGAGCTTGAGCCCGAGTTAGGGTCAGGCTCGGTTCGTTAGGCTCGATAGCTAGCCCTACCTGTCATACTTGTCTTTAATAGAAGGTCAGTAACAAACTTCCTTTGGGTCATCACAAGACCATGCTGGTTCCTGGTAAATTCTAATCCAAGGAAATATCTAAGATTACCAGGATACTTGGTCACAAACTGTTGACCTAGGAACTCCTTGGCTACCTGAATGCCCTGCTCATCATCACTAGTGACAATAATATCATCAACATAGACAGGAATGCAATTGTACCTCTCCTTGTCCTCTGAACCAAAAGTGAGTGATCTGCAGTGGACCAAACAAATCCCTGATGCTCTATCAACTCTGAGAGCTTTTGGTACCAAGCTCCAGGACTGTGCTTTACGCTGTAAATCGCTTTGTGGAGCCTACAAACCTTCTTAGACTACCCCTCAGCAGCAAACCCTGATGGTTGCTGAATATAAACTTTCTCATTTAAATCTCCATATAGAAATTCATTCTTCACATCAAGCTGATAAAGAGGCCTTTCACGTGAAACAGTAACAGATAGGAGAATGTGTAATGTTGAGTGTCTGGCCACTGGAGAAAAAGTATCATGTTGATCCATGCCATAAGTCTGGGTGAAACCAGGTGCTACAAGCCTTTCCGTGTAGCGATCCACACTATCATCTGCTCATTGCTTCACCATAAATATCCATTTGCACCCCACAATAGATGCACCTAGAGGGGTAGAAACAACACTCCAGGTACCACGAGACTGCAAAGCGGCCATCTTCTCTTCCATGGCAAGTCACCAACTGTTATCATGTATGGCCTCCTAATATGTTCGTGGTATAGTAATAGCTGAGAGGCTCATAACAAACTTCTTGTATTCCTCTGACCGATGGCTCAAGGAAGTATGCGCAGCTAGGGGATACTTAGCATAGTTGCGACAGGGCTTCCTCAAGGCAATAGGTACATCAAGGTTGTCAGCCTCTCTGTTTTCTGCTACCAGATTCTCTTGTGTAGTATCCTGTGGATCAAGCATATCACAAGTGCCATCAATAGAAATAATGTGTTCATTACATATCTTGGGCGTGTTGGATGACTGAGAAGGTGTGGAAGCAGAGGGGCGAGTAGAGGACCTATGAAAGTAAAACCGAGGTAGGAACTCAGTCATGGTAGACGGAGGTGGAGGAGGAGGTGGAGGTGACTGAGACTCATCATGAGGACTTGTTGGTGGAGATATCGATGGTGGAGGAACTAAGATATGCTCACTGGAGTCAGCATTAGACAACCTGTCACCTGTAGGAGAAAAATACATAATAGACTCAAAAAATGTGACATCTGCACTCACATAATATTTTCCTTTAATAGGATCAAAACACCGATACCCTTTTTGGGTACGAGAATAGCCAGCGAACACACATCTGACAGCTCTAGGGGAGAGCTTGTCACGACCAGGAGTAAAATTGTGGACAAACGCCACAATCTAAAGACTCTTAGGGTAAGAGAGAATAGGTCCTTCTCAAGAAACGCGGTCAAGAAAGGAACTTTTTCTCCAAGCATAGTGGATGGCATGTGGTTCACCAAGTAACATGCAGTGGGAACCGCATCATCCCAGAAAGAATGAGGAGTACGACTCTGAATCAAAAGAGTCCTTGTGATATCCAAAAGATGATGGTGTTTGCGTTCAGCAATACCAATCTGTTTGTGAAGTGTAAGTACACAAAGTTTGATGAACAACACTAATAGATCTGAGGAAGTCTGATATCTGTAGAGTAGAAAACTCCAATTTATCAGTGCGAATAAATTTCACATTAGCAGAAAAATATTATTAATCGCAATAAGGAAAGAATTGATAATAGGCCTAGCTTTGGACTTATTCTTCATTAGAAATACCCAAGATAATCTAGAATAATCATCTACATGGACTATATAAAACTGATGTCCCTGAAGATCAGGAACGCGACTAGGACCCCAGATATGAAAGTGAACCAACTTAAACAATTGATATTGTGACGACTCTAACGACTTAGAAAGGAGGAACGATGGTGCTTCCCAAGCTGACATGCCTCACACTCCAGATTAGTACGAGTAGAGATCTGTGGGAGGACATGACACAGCTTCTGCAGAGGAAGGTGTCCAAACTGAAGATGCCACATAAATGGGGAGATATGTCCAGAAGGGATAGTAGCAGCCCTGTGCAAGGAGACTGGACAAGTCTGTAAAGTCCCCTTTGCTGACGGCCACATCCAATCACTCTTCCCGTGAGTATGTCCTGAAACACAAGAGAAGAGGATCAAATACTGCATGACAATGTAAATCTTTTGTAATCTAGCTGATAGACAAAAGATTCATCTAAAATGTTGGAGCATGTAAGACATTTTGCAAATGCATCGAGGGAGCTAGGATAATCTCCCCATGTCCAACAATGGGTAGATGAATCCCATGGGTAATAACCATTGATCTACCGAAAGGGATAGATCTGTAAGAAGTAAACTGTGCTCGATCACCGCACATATGATGAGACGCGCCAGAGTCCATAATCCAGTCAGACAAATCTGAACTGCCGCTACTAGTAAGGGCATAAGCAATACCTGACGAGCTCGAAGAGGCTCTAGTGATATGTGTAACATCTGAAGAACCTTTAGGCAAAGTAGTTGGAGTAGTCATCATCTCTCGTATTCTGGAAATAATATCATCAAAGCATGCGTCATGAGCCGGTGCAGGTGTAGCCGGAGGCTCGGTCAGCTCTGCAACTTGAGCGGAGACTGGATACCCATGCTTTTGATAGCATGTCTCCTCAGAATGACCTGGACGGTGGTAATGTGAGCATGGACCTCGCTGATGACCTGCTCCTCGACCACGTGGTCCTCAGCCACGAAACTGCAAAGTATTCCCTCTTCCATGAGAGACTGTCATAGCAGAAGGAGTCTGAGCCACAGTAGTAGATGATGTAGTAATTCTGCTCAGTCTCTTGTAAACCTCCTCCATTGGAGGAATTATCTCTCCTGTAAGAAGCTGAGTACGTGAGGCATCGTACTCAGAGTCTAGAGATGACAAAAATACTCCCGTCATAGTTTCATTGCGATATGACTGTTGTTACTCAATGCTCGTTGTAATAGGCATGAAGCTATGCACACGCTCAAACATGCCTCTAAGATGCGAAAAGTAACATGAAGAGGTTGACCATTCAGTTTGGTTGAAAAAATATCAAACTGCAACTATAAAGTTTTACTCTCATTTTTCACATGTCCATGTGGCTGCTAAGATATCCCACATGGCCTTTGTTGTGGGTTGATTGACAATATCATCGGCAATCTCTGTGATGAACATCCCGGAGAGCCAAATGCAAGCATAGGCATCATCTTGCTTCCAAGAAGTGTTGGCCCCAGTCTTGTCCTCCAGCTCTAGATCCATTAGAATGTGCTCCTTGTTATGGCACTGCATCAGGGTGCGAAGCTACATGGACCACAACTCGTAGTTGGTCCCATCCATCTTCACGATGGGAGCCAGACCCTTGAAGGCACTGGACAAAAAGACATCACCCTTGTTCTCTGACATGGTAGCAAGAATGCTGGAATCCAGAACAAAATTGAGGACTAGACCGTTATAGCTGAGTCTTCACAATCACATATAGAGGATTGGTTGTATTGGTAGACTCATACAACCATACTCATCTTCTGTCTTTGTAAGATAGGTCGTACGGGTGTAAAGAACATCGTCGCACACAGATGTACACAGGATGTGCACTGATATGTGTCGGTGCACGCAGACGTGTACACAGAATGCGCGTTGATGCACACAGCAGGAGCGCTGATGTGTACAGGAGGCGCACAGCTGTTGCCATGTGCGATGTGATGTGTATAAGAGGGTGGGAGGGGTACAGGGGCGGTAGGGGCTCACGGGGGTGCACAGGAGGCTGGTGGGCGCATTGGAGGGTGGTGGGGCGCACAGGGGTAGGGGCGATGGGGCGCATAGGGGGTGGTGGGGCACCGAAGGGTGGTGGGGTGCACCGGGGCGGTGGGCGGTGCGACGAGCAACACGACGGGGTCGGTAGGCATGCAGTTGATGAATCTCTACTTAATCACCTTTATTATATCATTTTAGCCTTAAAAACCCGAGCTAATGCATGTAAATAGCATTAATTTATGCATAATAGCATTCATTATTTATTGTATTTATTACGTATAAAATAAGGTTTTTAATGCCAAAATTATGGAATAAAGAGAAGAAAAGAAAAGGAAATAACATATTGAAAATATTTTATGACCCTAAACCCTGAGACCAAGTCAAGAATGGAGTTGGTCGATGATAATTGGGGATATCGAGGGTCCTACGGTTTCACAAGGGGAAATCACAGTCGGTGTATTGACCGCTCAAAAATCCCTGACTAATCAACAATTAACCCACAATCAATAAATCAAACAATGACAAACAAAAGTGGAGTTAAAATTTATTATAACTCTACAAACAGGTGTATAGTGGAAGTAGGTAGAGTGTCCAACACAGGGAGCAAGGCAGGATAGATCGGGCTAAGTATGTGTGTGAGTGTGATTAAATGTCTACAATATGCCAATGTTTTTGTGGGTTTTTAATTTTATATTTTTTATTTAATTTTTGGATTTTATATTTTTGTTTTAAATTTTCTGATTTTATATTTTCTTTTTTTATATATTTTATATTTTTTTATAAATAGAATATATAAATAATATAAGAAAAGAGGTGCTAGGCTATTTATAAAAATAGGGAAAATAGTCAAAATTTAGGAAATAAAATATTTTTGGTCTTTTTATATTTTTCTACTGTTTTTGTGATTTTTGGGTATTTTTCAAAATTTTTTTGGTATTTTTCAAAGCCAAAATACAAGAAAATAGTGAAATAACTGCTGGCCAAAATTAAAATGGGAATGAAAAATATCAAATAGTAAAAAAATGTTCCCAAATTAATTTTAAAATAAAGATAATAAAATAGGGAACCTACAGGACCTGAGTTTATATTTTTAGGGATTTTTTGTGATTTTTTAGATTTTTTTTTAGATTTTTAGGGTTTTCTAATTTTTAAGGTTTTTCTTTTGAAATTTTTAGTAGTTTTTGGATTGACACTAGAATACACTAAAATAGACCTTATATAAATTTTTTAGAATTTTTTTCAAAGTTTTTAATATTTTTGTGGAATTTTCTAATGCAAAAAGTAGCTAAAATGCATGTTTTAAATTTTTAAGAAATATTAAAATGCAATAAAAATGCAATGCAAAGTATGACGTGGATGAGCAAGCTAACATGAGCTTAAATTATATTTTGTGGAATTTTTGGGGTTTTATCAATGCATGGAATAAATAGACAAAGCATACAAAAATAACTAAGCCTGGCAGGGGTATAAGTGCAAATAAGCAAACATCCAAGGGTTGTACTGCAATTTCCACACAAAAATTATAACTGAATAAGCAATTTACTAGACCACGCAAAAATACCAAAATCTGCAAGGGCCTTGTCCGCAAAATAGCCACGCGCGTGTGCTCGTGCATGTGCGCCTAGCTGGCAAGGGCTGAAATATTAATACAAAAAATCGCAGGGGGTTTTTAGCACATATTACAAATACAAAAACACGGCAGATGAGTGTTTCTGGAATAATATTTAATACAAAAATTACGCAGGGGTACGGGGCAAAATTACCCAACAAAAGGGGTCGATAGCACGGTTGATGTTGCGCCACTTACGCCACGTGTCGCGTGCACGGGGCACGATACCCCTTCACGTAGACGGCCTGGATTAGATCTTGAACTGGCGATCGGACGGCTGGAGTGGCGTTGATCCTACTGCGGCTGCACTCCACAACGAACGGGCGAAGATCCAACGACGCTGGGGCTGCAAGGAAGAACACGCCACGAACTGGTCCCCAGCGAGCTTTGATGGGGCGATGTGATCTCCCCCAGGGGCCTGCAGCTTCCCAGATGGTATCTGACGACTCCTGAAGGTCCTAGCTACAACCCGGCGGCGTCTACAATAGCTGAAGGTGACCGGAGCTGGCCCCCGACGAACAGGTCGAGAGGGAGCTCCAGTTAGCTCCGGAGTCTCCCAAAATCGCCCCCAGGTGCCTGATGTCCTCCCAAAACCCTGCAAGAGAAGTCAAGTGGGTCGCGGGCAAACTGTCACGACCACCCGTGGACAGAAGATGGCGGAAACGAGGAGGAGCGAAGCTCGCCGGAGCAAACTCCGGCGAGGTGCGGCGGATGCGATCGGGATGAGATAAATCAAAGACGAAGGTGGAGTTAAAGCCCTATGATTACTGGAAGTAAAAACAAACAATAAAATGGGAGAAAAACAGTACCTCAGAGCAAAATGCTCGAGATGGACCTCGACGGCCAAGTGGCCGGATGTGGCTTGGAACGCGGCCCTTGAGCCTCGCCGCACCTCAACAGGGGTGTGGGGCTCTCCCCTGTTGATGACCACAAAATTCCCAAAGACCCGGGTGAAGGTAATAAAACAAGGGTCGTTGCGACCCGGATCTCAAAGGATGTGTCAATCAAAAAATATCGGACCACTCAATAAATCAAAGATCAATCAAAACAAAGCAAAGCGGTCCAGCTATGAGATTAACCTGGTATAGCACCCAGGGTCGAACTCAAGGAGCACGGGTTGGCCAAAGGCCTACGAAGTAGTAAAAATAAAAGACAAGTATTTTTAGTGGTTTTTAATGATTTTTATATTTTTTTTATATTTTTTAAATGTGAAGAAAATAAAAGAAACACAAAATCAATCACACTTTGGCTAATTATTTAATGTGTCAAAAACCAAGCAAAAATTCAAACAAAAATGTTTTTATGTTTTTTAAGTTTTTTAGTGTTTTTGGTTCATTTTTGATAATTTTCTGATGTATATTTTATTTTCTAAAAATCAAACAGTGATAGAAAAGCAAGGTACTGTCCAGCCAGGACCAAAATCCCTAAATAAAATATCTAAGGATCTCAAGAGGGCCTGGAGGTATTTTTCCTGTATACTAGACAAAACAAGGAAAATTTGAGTACCAAAATTATTGTTTTTGGGTTTTTAAATTATTTATTATGATTTTTATGAGTTTTTAGGTGTTTTTGAATTTTTAGGGTTTTTACTCAATGAAAAATAGCCAAAATTGGCTAGAAAATCAAGGAACACAAAAGAAACAGTACCTAATTTTTATAGAATTTTTGAGGGGGTTTTTATATTTGTTTGGGATTTTTAAAACTAGACAGTGACTGAAATAAAGATTTTTGAATTTTTAAAAATAACAAATAAACTCAAAAATGTCCTCAAAAATTCTCACAAATCCTACAACATGGCAGGAGCCATGTATCAAATTTTCATCGAATTTGGAGGTGATTTGATATTTTATTCAAAAATCAAAAGAGGGCACTGTGCACAGGGACTGAAGTGCAAATACCCGAAGTTCTGGGGGTCCAGGTGCAAAATACCCAGCAACCCACGCGCGGGGCGCGTGCCTGGGGCACTCAGGGACCTTTTTGTAATAAAAATAAGGTCCTGGGACTAATTGGTAACTCGTACCAAAAGTCCGAGGACCTCAGTTGCAATTTACCCACGATTAAAAGCACATGCGCAATTAAAACCACTCACAGGGGCATATATGCAATTACTAAAAACATTTCATTCATTAATGAACATCCAGAACTACAGGACTAAAGTTGCAATTACACCAAATATACACGTGACGAAGCACGTGGCTCACACATACATGGGCATAAGTGCAAATAAACTAAAATACGAGGTCCATTGTGCAAATAACCCTAAACTAAAATAACTTGCTAAAATATTTACAGGACTAAATCTAAAAGGACAAACTAAGAGGGGGCCTAAGACAAATTACCCCTTTATTACGTCGAGGGCTGGATGGTTGACGCGTGGCTGATCTGACGGTTCTGGACGCGGGCGCCTTTCTCCTTCCGCACGTGGGCCTGATCGACGTTTGAGAAGAGGGCGCGTGGAAGATCCGACAGACGCTGATGACTGGCGCCTCTCTCTCTGCGTGGATGGTCCAGATCGTCCCTCTGAATGATCGGACGGTCACTGCAGCTCCGTGGATGGATGGACCCGATCAAAACTGGAGCGCTGAGGACGATCGGACGGCGGCTGAAGATCCTCGAAGAACAGGTGGCCGGGGACTTTCGCCGGCCTCGTGTGAGCGCTGGGATCCTCCCCTGCTGCTTCCGAAGATCGGAGAAGGTGCGCGATGAAGCTCCGCAGCTGATGGTGGCCTCTGATGGCCCAGCCGAGCCCTGGAGGGGCTCCGGCGAGGTCGGCGGAGGAGAGCTCCTGTCTGAATGTCGGGAGGCCTCAGATGGCCTCCTCTGGTCCTGCAAAAAGGCTCAGAAGCTTCGCGGGTCGAGGGCAAAGTGCCTCGACCCGGTTAGGCGGCGTGAAGGTGGTTTGTGCGTCGGAGCGGATGAATCCCGGCGAAGCGACGGCGAGGGGATTCGAATCCCAGCTCCTGTGCGAGCTGGGTTGAGCGGAGGGGCGGAGAAGATGCGCGGAGGGAAGGCGAAGGTGAATCTGGGTTCCGATGATCGAAATGATGCGCGAGGTGGACGGAATCAACGGAATACGGCGGCGGAGCGATTTGGGGCAAACTAGAAATTAGGCAAAATAGGAAAGCTAAGGGATTACCTGGGCGGTCGATGAGACTATGCTGGAGCTGAGGTAGCTCCTGGTCGTGGCCTCAAGGGGTGTCTCGACCCGAGGCTCGAGCTCCTGCTCTGGGCGGAGCTGCGGCGGTGCTAACTCGCCGGATCAGTGGTCCGGCCACTCTCGCCTCACTGCGACACGGGCAACCGAGAGCTGTCACCTCGAGGGTTGCTGTGGAGGTCACGGGACAAAGAATGGGGAGCCAAAGATGCATGAAAATGGGGGAGGAGCTCAGCCTTTATACGGTGGAAGGTCCGGGAAGAAGGGCTCGGGTCCGGCTCGATTGAGCACGGATCCCTAGGATCAATGTCGGGCGAGATTCCCGGATACTTGGGGAGTGATTAGGACCCTGGGTTAGGCTAAATGGTGATCGGGTCTGGCGGGAATAAATGGGAGAAGTCGGGTCCGCGAATCAGACCTGTGGGAAGTGGTCCACAGGGGGGAGTTGACCGGGCGGTCAACAACCCCCGTGGACCAATGGGAATCAGCCACGTCAGAAAAGATTTAGAAATTGAATTAAAAATAACAAATGGCCGATTTAATTAAAACTCAAAACATGAAATATTTTTGTTTTAATTTTTTCTATTTTTTTGTGATTTTTAATTAATTTTTGGAAATGAAAATAAGGTATGTACATTATATAGCTATATATAGGTATAAATACAATATGTAGGTTTTTGATTTTTGATTTTTAATTATTATTTTTGTACAATTTTATTCCTATTTTATATTTTATTTATTTATAGGATAAAATGAGGAATAAAAGGGTATTTTTATTTGATTCTAATTATTTATATACATAGGTGAAATAAATAGATATGTACATTTATATACATGGTATATATACAAGGTATTTTTGTATTTTTAATTTTGTAATTTTTATTTGATTTTTGTTTTGATTCTTTTTATTTTATGTATTTACAATATATAACATAGAATATTTACAAAAAGTTTAGAAAATAATTTTATTTATTTATAAAGTTGAATAAATAAGGAGGCATGGTCTATGTACATGGTGAAAGGATATTTTTGGTCTTTTTAGCTTTTTGTTTTGTTTTTATACTTTATAAATATGTACAAATATTTACAAACATATTTTTGGGTGAGGAAAATATAATTATTTTTATTTACATAAATATTTACACATGAGCCCCTATCTCCCTCTACTTTGGCTTTTATGCGGTCAGGCCCATGCTGAGCCCTCCCTTGGGTTAGGTTGCTCAATATTTATTCTAAATATTTCCCTCTTTTTCTTTTTAATCTTTATTCTTTTATTTTTGCACAAAAACATGCTAATTATAGATATTTACAAAATGCATGCTTTTGCTAATTATTCCTATTTACAAGTATCTAAATGCATTTGCATAGGTTTTTGTAGCTAAAATATAAGAATAAAGAGTGATGAATGGGTATTCATCACCCCCCTATACTATACTTTGCTAGTCCCTTAGCAAACACTTATTTGAAAAATAAGTGAAAAATAAAGAAAAAGAAAAAGAAAAAGAGGATGTACATGGATCAAGGTTGATTATTAAACTTGCCTTCATTAAATTGAGGTATGGAGCTCAATCAGATCTTTGGATTATTAATGTGTCGGAACCTTATTTAGACTTAAGCTTAAAACCTAACAGCCTCTAAGTTCCACCAATCTATAACCAAGACTCCTCAATGCTCCAGATCAGAACAAGTCATCAATCACAAACCCTGAAGACCGTGAATCTTTTCTTGTCCTGTGGATGTGAAGTCTAAGCTCTCCACCTCAGAAATGGCAACTTGACAACCCTCCTCAACAAGGTAACTCTATGACCTCAATCTGGCCACTCTTTCCTCGAGGAGCGGGGTATTCCCTTCTAAGTTCAAGTACAACCGGCTCAAGAAGAGGGGGAAGAAGAGAATGGGTCAAGGCCAGTGTAGCCAAGTACCCTTGGGAGCTTGACCAGTGTAGCCAAGTCTCCCTGCTGCAAGCTACAACAGGTGGATCATGAAACCAAGCTTTGCTTATTGCACTTATATACATACTCCGGTGGGATTATCATTTTCTCTCAGACCCACCACTTTTTTGGAGTTCTTTTCTTTTTGCACATTTTTTTTTTCGAGTGCATCTATACAACATATACATGTGCAGCATATATACAAGGAGTTTTTCCTCTTGAGCCAGTAGACTATCCCTCTTTTGAAGCTTTATTGCAACCCACAACTCCCGTCGTTAGACCTCATGGCAACCAGACCAAGTTGAGACGCACTTCCTTCACTATAAGAAGAAGAGAGGTTCCGCCTAGAAGTACTACCCTCATATGCTACCCCAAGTCAAGGAAGACTGCCTCCTCACCACCTCATCCGTAGAGAGCTCGGTGCATAGTGCGGTTGTCCAAGTAAAGCCATAATCTATATGAGTCATGTGTTGTTGTTAAGTGCTCTACTTAGGCTCATTGAGATGACATGTGATCATAGCCTAGTGGACTCAAAGAATTAATTCACCATGGACCTGAAAAGCCTTAAACCTAAGCCCTATAAGGTTCCTCTTAGAATTAGGTGGATTAAGATCTTAATCAAGCTCCATTTCTCAATTTGATTCCAGGCTAGTTTAAATGTCAACTATTATCCAGAAAAACTATATACATATGTACAAAAAGATGCTTATTTACACAATATTTTACAATCATGCAAAATTTTTGAAAAATGTTTTGAAATCATGAATGGATGATGCATGAAGTGCAAGTTTTGCAAAAAGGTATTTACACACATTTACACAAGATTTTTGCAAACTTTTGATTTTCAAAACATTTTGGAAAAATTTTGTACTATATACATAATTTTGATACAAAAATATTTACACAAGCTTTACACAAAAGATTTTTGAAATCATTTTTACAAAAATAATTTGTACACTGGCTATGTATGTGCAAATAAAAGAAGATTATGTACATGAAAATTTTTAAATTTTTGTGATTTTTAGCCATTTTTATTTATTAACACACTCACACAAAGTACGAGTTATGGCTAAAGTATATATGAAATATATACACACCCCCCTATACTTAGCTCGAACGATGTCCTCAGAGTCAAGAGCGATGAAGAAGACATAACTCGTGCTATGTATAGGGAAGTGAAAAGAAAGGCTATACAAAAGAGAAATGAAGAGTCAAGAGGGACCCGGGTTTTCCCCCTATACTTAGGATGAGATAATCCTAAGTATAGCAGGCTGTATACTAAGGGAAAACTGAGTGGAGAATGTACAGGGTCTACCCCCCCTATACTTAGGATGAGATATCCCTAAGTATAGGCAGCAAAACAGGGGTAGACAGAAACAAAAGAAACACCCGCAAGGTCTCACATCCCCCCTATACTTAGGGTAAAGTGCACCCTAAGTATAGCATAATCACAAGATGAAGAAGGGGATGTGGGACTAAGAAATGTGATGATATGGACATCTGGATCTATATACAGCGGAAGATCAGTGAAACTCAGGCGTGAGATGCATTAGATGTGAGTCAAAGACCACATCTCACGCAAAATGAATAGGCGCAATATCAACGACCCGCGGCTCATGATCTAGAAATGGCTTGAGCCGCTGGCCGTTCACTCGAAAGGTACTCTCAGAAGACAACTCAGATATGTCGATGCTACCGTTGTCGTGTACCTTCTGAACCAGATAAGGTCCTTTCCATTTGCTCTGTAGCTTCCCTGGAAATAATCTAAGCCTCGCATCAAACAGCCATACTCTCTGTCCAATCTCAAAATGTTTGTGGCTGATATGAGAATCGTGCCACTCCTTGACTTTCTCCTTATAATGTAGGCTGCTTGAGAAAGCTGCATCTCTAAGCTCCTCCAGGGCAGCTAGCTCTGCCCTCCTCTGGTCTCCCATACCATCTGGATCCATGATAATATCTGTAACTGCCCAAAGTGACTTGTGCCTCAGCTCAACAGGTAAATGGCATGGCTTGCCATATACGAGGCGAAAGGGAGATGTGCCCAAAGGTGTCTTGAAAGACGTCCTATATGCCCACAAGACCGAGTCCAAAAGCTGTGACCAATCCTTTCGGTCAGGGCGGACGACTTTCTGCAGAATAGTCTTGATCTCCCTATTCGACACTTCGGCTAGACCATTCGTCTGTGGATGATAAGGTGTAGCAACGCGATGGTCTATGCCGAACTCGCTAGCAAGTGTCTTCACCTGGTCGTTGATGAAGTGAGATCCCCCATCAGAAATCAGAACTCGTGGAACCCCGAACCGCGTGATGATATGCTTCCTCAAAAATCTGCAAACGGTCCTCGCATCAGTGGCTCGGGCAGGGATAGCCTCCACCCAACGACTCACATAATCAACGGCCAACAGAATGTACTCAAATCCCTGACTCTTAGGGAATGGACCCATGAAATCGATGCCCCATGCGTCAAAAACCTCACAGAAGAGGATGGGCTGCATCGGCATCATATCACGCTGTCCACAAGTGCCCATCCTCTGACAGTCAGTACATCTCTTCACGAACTCATCTGAGTCCTTGAAGAGGGTAGGCCACCACAAGCCGGATTGGAGCACTTTCTGTGCCGTTCTCCTCCCAGAATGATGTCCTCCTGCCTCAAGCTTGTGGCAGTAGGTGAGGACGCTATGGTGTTCCTCCTGAGGAATACACCGACGCCAGACGCTATCCCCTCGTTCGTGGTAAAGGATGGGATCCTCCCAATGGTAGGACTTGGCCTTCGCTAGGAAGGTCTCAAGCCTCTGTCTGGGCCAATCTTGTGGGACTTTCCCAACAACGAGAAAGTTCACAATATCGGCATACCATGGGAGTGAGGCGATAGCAAAGATCGCCTCATCTGGGAAGGTATCTCTAATAGGGTCAATCTGCTCAGAATCCTCAGGCTGCTCTAGTCGGGAGAGATGATCCGCCACCACATTCTTGACTCCAGGCTTATCCTTGATCTCAATATCGAACTCCTGGAGTAGAAGGATCCATCTAGTCAGTCTGGCCTTGGCATCCTTCTTTGCCATGAGGTACCTGATGGCGGTGTGATCTGTAAACAAAGTCACTCTAGATCCAATGATATATGATCTGAACTTATCCAGGGCAAACACTACGGCTAGCATCTCCTTCTCTGTGACTGTATAATTCCGCTGGGTGGAATCCAATGTGCGGCTAGCGTAGTGTATGGCAAATGGAACTCCATCCCTCCTCTGTCCCAGCACTGCCCCTACGGCAAAATCGGAGGCATCCGTCATGATCTCGAATGGGAGAGACCAATCAGGCGGCTGGAGGACAGGAGCCTCAATAACGCATTGCTGGAGAGTAGCAAACGACGAAAGACACTTGTCATCGACAAGGAACTCGGTGTCTTTCGTCAAGAGGTCAGTCAATGGCCGGACAATCCTGCTGAAATCATGAATAAATCTCCTATAAAATCCAACGTGCCCCAGAAATGACCGTAACTGCCTCAGATTGGACGGCGGTGTGAGTTTCCTAATGACATCAACCTTGGCCAGATCAACCTCCATGCCCCTGTTGGAGATGATATGGCCAAGCACCGTCCCTTGAGTCACCATGAAGTGACTCTTCTCCCAAGATAGCACCAAATGATACTCAATACATCGCTGGAGTACTCAATCTAGGCAGTCAAGACAAGAATCAAATCCGTCGCCGTAGATCGAGAAATCATCCATGAAGACCTCCAAGCACTCCCCTACCATGTCCGAAAAGATCGACAGCATGCACCTCTGAAAAGTCGCAGGGGCATTGCATAGCCCAAATGGCATGCGTCGAAAAGCATATGTGCCGAAGGGACAGGTAAAGGTGGTCTTCTCCTGGTCCTCAGGAGCGATGGCCACTTGGTTGTAGCCCGAGTACCCATCCAGGAAGCAATAATGGCTCTTCCCTGCTAGTCTCTCAATGATCTGGTCAATAAAAGGCAGGGGGAAATGGTCCTTCTTGGTGGCTTGGTTGAGTCTCCTGTAGTCAACACAAACCCTCCAAGAGGTGGGTACTCGTGTAGCGATCTCCTCTCCCGACTCACTGATCACAGTCGTGATGCCCGTCTTCTTGGGCACCACATGCAAGGGGCTGACCCACTTGGAGTCGGAAATGGGATAAATAAAACCTGCACCCCACCATTTTGATATTTCCTTCATCACAACCTCTCTCAGGTTGGGGTTAAGACGCCGCTGGAACTCACGCGACGGCTTTGCCCCATCCTCGAGATAGATATGGTGGGAGCACACTGATGGACTAATCCCATGGAGATCTGCTACGCTCCATCCGATCGCCTTGCGGTTCTTTTCAAGAACCCCCATCAAATGGGATTCCTGCTCTCCAGTCAACTCGGCGGAGATGATGACTGGGTACATCTCTGGCTCGCCCGCAAGGAATCGATACTTCAGTGAAGTAGGGAGCGGCTTCAGCTCTGGAATGCTGGGTGTCGGCAAATCTGGCTGCGGAAGAAACTGAGTGAAAGCTGCAAGGTCGGCCAAATCTGCCTGGGAAAGTGAAAGCATACTCTCGCAAACTGGATCGGGAGAAGGCGGCTCAACGGTACTGTCTCTGCTCTGCTCTGCCTCTACCTCCTCCTCATCTGTAGGCTCAGGTGGAATCAGGTCTGGCATCTGATCATCACAATCGGCCCAATCAGACTCTGAATCCGAGGGATCTGTATCAGAAGCGGTGGCATCAGTACCACCGGAAAACAAGGTGGCCTCAGCACCACCATCGCTAAACATCGTGTTGCGATCAAGGACCGGCTCTGCTGCCTCAATGGTATCCTGAACCAGGTCTGTGCTCTCCAGACTCTCCTCTGCTGTCGTCTCTGCATCAGCTGAATCGGAAAGTGAGAGGGTGGTCTGTGTCTCAAGATCTGCCCAAGCTGCCTCATCATCTGTGATCACAAAATCACAGTCCTGGTGGATGTCTGGCTCTGCGTCTGTCAGCTGCTCTGAATCTGTACTCGCATCTGAGCGGGCTCTGAATCTAGCTCTGTAGTCCTCGACCGTCTCTATTTGTATACTCTCGCCCTTGACGCGAAAGTACACCTTCCCGCTATCATGATCAGTCACCGCCTTGGCTGTGGCCAAGAACGGACGACCGAGGATGATGGGGGTATCGGCCACTGACTCAGGGATCTCCATGTCCAACACTACGAAGTCCACGGGGAATTTCAGGCCCTGAATCGTGACGATAACGTCTCGTAATAACCCCTTCGGCCTCTTGACAGATCGATCAGCGAACTGAAGGACTGTCCTGCTCTGTCGAAGAGTGCCCAACTCGAAGCGGTCGAGAAGGGCTGCCGGAAGAAGGTTGATCGATGATCCGCTATCTAGAAGAGTACGGTCGAACCTCTGCTCACTAATCTGGCATCTGACATATGGGGCCCCTGAATCTGGCCTCTTGGCTGGCAGGCGGTTCTGGATTGCGAAGCACGTGGCTTTGGTCAGCACATGTATCTCGGAAGTGTGGTTCCTCCTCCTCCTCCTGACTGTAGTCCTCTCTCTCAAAGATCGCTGGAGAAGGGGGACGTGCTGCAAAGCCTCCTGGAGGGTCAGCTGGATGTGGAATCGATCAATCATGCTCTGGCTGAACTCCTCAAGCTCTCTCTTTTTTGGATCTTTTTCTTTTTTCTTCCCCTTCCCCATCTGAAGGGCTCTAGGGAAGGGGATCACAGGGTCCTTCTCAGATGAAGGACTAGGAAAAGGTCTAGGCGGTTCAAGGACCGGATCCGCACATACATCATGCACCACAGTGGGACCAGAAGAAAGTAAACCTTTTCCTTTATTCACAACAGAGTTCTGAGATACAGGAATGCGAGGAAAGACAACAACTCTATCTGTACAAACACCAGTGGCCTCAGTACCACTGTGGGCTGACTCTGCTGCTGCTGCTGCTGGTAGACGTCGTGTGGCATCAGTACCGCGGGCTGGCTCGGCTGAACGGATGGCATCAGTACCACCTCCTAGATCTGGTGAAGCGGCGGCCTCAGTACCGCCGAGGGGATCAGCATCCTTGGTGGCCTCAGTGCCACCGTCATCGTCTGGAGCGGCCTCAGTACCGCTCTCCTCCTCCTCCTGTGGCGCCTCGGGATGAAGCTCAGATGAGGCGCCGCCGCCTGCTGGGGTCCTACCGCTCCTAAGTGTGACAAAATCAGCATCAAATAGATCCGAGGATGTATCATCAAATGGGTCACTAGGAGTGGCTAACTCAGTATGTACTACCTGCTCAGATTTCCTCTTGAGGTTGTTCGAATTCGGCTCTATCTGGGCTGGTATGGCGGCCTTCCCTCTCACCAGGTCCCGCATCTCCTGGCGGAACTCGTCCATCTCCCGTCGGAATGTGGCCTGCTGGTCCGTGAGGAGGCGGGCGATGTCATCCAAAGCGGGGCTCTCGTGGGAGCCCGACGGGTGGCCTCTCTGTGGGTGAGGCTGCTGGAACTGCTGCTGGTGCTGGTAAGAGGGGTATGATGGGGGGTGCTGCTGCTGGTATCCCGGGTGAGCCTGCTGCTCACGTCTCCATGACTGCCCCTGCTGCTGATAGGGACGCGGACCGAAGGATGACTGGTGCTGCTGATATGCTGGGGGCTGCTGCTGCGGCTGGTGCTGGTCTCTCTGCTGGGAGTACTGCCCTCCCTGTCCTGACGGCTGCTGCTGGGGCTGGGTACCACCACTCCCCCACCTGAATCCGGGATGGTCTCGTCGGATCCCAGGCTGGGGGCGGTCATACCAAATCCCGTTGACATCCATCAACGGCTCTGCATCGTAGGGGGCTGGCGGGAGTACTGCCAGAGGCTGGTCCGGCTGGTATACCACCATCTGCATCTCTGGAGATGGTGGGGACTGGTAAGTGGGTTGCGGCTGCTGGTACGGCTCCGCCTGTACAAGATGGACCTGTCTAGGCTGCACGTGGGTGCTGGAGCGCTGGGACGAGCTGGTGCTGCTTCCGGCGTCGCCTCGCGACTGAAGACGGGGCTGAGAAGCCGTCTGTGCCTCCTGGAGACACATGAGCTGTGTCTTCATGTCGCTCAGAATCTGTGCCATCTGCTCCATCTGCGTGATACCCTGGCACTGCTTCTTCTCTATCAGCTCCATGCGGTCCAGCTTCTCGCTGATAATGCCCATGTCCGCAGCTGATGACTCTGCCTGTGCTGCTGCGGCTGCGGACGAACTGGATGGACCTGCATCTACCCGTGCTATCCTCTGGTACTGCACGGGTCCTGGCTGATGTGGCTGGATCTTCTGAGTATACAACCTAGTCTGGGACATCACCATGTAGTTCTCAGCCATCTCCTCGAAGATGGCCCAGACCTGGTCGTGGTCCTTGGCGAAGTAGGACCCGCCGCAAGAAGCATTCACCAGGCCCTGTAGCTCTGGTGTCAACCCGCTAAAGAAGCTCTGAACTAAGTTCGGCTTGGAGATGTCGTGGTGCGGGCATCGGTCCAGGAGCTCTCGAAACCTCTCCCAAGCCTCGTGGAACTGCTCGTTGGGGAACATGGAGAAGTTGCTGATCAGGACCCTCGCTGCATTCGTCCGCCCGAGTGGATAGTACTTGTTCAAGTACTCGGTGCGGAGCTGCTCCCAGGTATAAACAAACCTCCCAAGGTGCTTCAGCCAGGTGGCTGCTCTATCTGCCAGTGAAAACGGGAAGGCTATCATCCGGATCATGTCCTGGTCCACATGCCGGTCGTGGACAGTGCTGCAAATCATCAGGAACTCCTGGAGGTGGAGGTGGGGCTCCTCAGTGGCGAGTCCGTGGAAACGAGGAAGCATCTGCAGGGTGTTCGGGGGGAACTTGAAGTCCCCCACGATAGCAGGTACCACCACCCAATGGTGCATCAGTGTAGATCCGGGGTTGTGCAACTCCCGCATCGGTCTAGGTGGTCCTCCTCCTCCTGCGGCTGCTGCCGCTGCGGCGGCGGCCGCGGCTGCTGCTGCTGCTGCGGCTCGTGCCTCTGCATCAGGTCCATCCTCAGGCTCGCTCTGCTCATCTCGCTCTGCTCTGAGCCTCTCCAACTCTCTCCTCATCTCAATCATAAATGCTCCCTGATCGCGTAACTGCTGTTGAACTGCATCTAATGAGGCGATCAAGGTGGAGTTGATCGCTCCCTGATCCATCACAACATGCTCAGTGCGGGAACGATCCTCAGAACTGCCGGCCATGGCGACGTCTGCAAAACCAAACGAGCCCAACTCAGGTGCGGTCAAATGAATCAATCTCTCCTCGGGCTCGTGTCTCTCAGGAAGATCAGAAAGGGGGTCGAGGGGGAACAGGGTGGAATCATACTCGGGCTCGGAGAGCGGGTCTGAGCTCTCGCGAGCCAACCTAGATGATGAGGTAGACGCGCCCGAAAGCGGTGCAACCAGAGGCTGCCTAAGAGATCGTCTACCCATCATCTTGATCTGGCGAGTAAGGCGGATGAGATCTGGAAAAATTACGATCAGAAAACAAACCCCCGGTTCACCAACGCAACGCGAGCTGAAGATCGTGAAAGTTCGGTCAAATTATCTTGTCAATTTTATTTTGGTGAACACACAAAGTATCAGAGCGCTTACGTGACCTGTTGGGATATCCGATGCTAACCCAACCGACTGGCCCGCACGGAAGAGTCGGTAGTCAGTCGGGACTAGCAACGAGGGGCTCTACCTAGGGTGCGGGTCACTCTCTCGCGCATCCAAACCAAACAATGAGGGGGTTGCTCTCCCCAAGACAAAATTTTTAGGGTGAGCGGTTTTTAGATCAATAATTTTAGCAGTCCCAGTTTTATGGTTTCACTTTTTTAGTCTTTTTCAAAGCAAACAAATGGCCTAACGAATTTTTCGGTTCTCCTGATTATTAAGTCCAAAACAGGGGGGAGAAGACGAAAAACCGATGCACGATAAATCAATGATGCATGCAAAGTCAGAAATGCGTACATGTCTCCAGCTCTCTACATGCAATATGATCCGCGCATAAAAGTAAAGACAGAAATAAAACTAACCTAAATGATGCAGCGGGAAAGCCGAGTCCTAGACGAGCAACTTCTAGCGAAGAACCATCTAACCGGTCACCGACCTCCAAGCCAAAGAGTCCGGTCTTGGCCCGTCCCTCCTCTGTCCGACAAATCGGGGGTAGGAGTAAGCGCTTTACAGGACGGGCTACGGCACGTAGGCTACGGAGGTTAGCGAGTCGGTTATTTTTATTATTGATTTTAAGTAGGTCCAATTACGGTCTATAGGAACAGATATGCAATTAGGTGTGTGGATCCTACTAGTTACGGCACATTCACCAGAAAATCCTAAATCTAGGGGCTCGAGCAAAAACCGCGAGAAACCGGAAAAGGCAGAAATAAAAGAAAAATAAAACCGAGCAAAAGCCGCGAAAAACCGCGAAGGTCCTAAAGGGTCCCCCGAGCACACCGGTGCTCGGCGAAACAGACCCGCTACGGTCAAGAAGTCCAAGAGTGTCCAGGTCCCTGTATTATTACAATAATAATAAATGAAATAAAAACCTAATCTATCCTCACCCACTCAACTCTCTCTCTCGCTCTCTCCTGCGGCTTCGTAAAGAAGGAAGCCGCCTCCAAGTCCCTCGGCTGCACCGGCTCCTCGAAAGTCGCCTCCGCGGTCCTCGGGCCCTCGTAAGACAAAGAGAAGAGTGGTCAGATCGGCAAAAATAATCAAATAATAAAGAAAAGAAAGGAAAATAAAAGTGAGGGTATATATGCACAAATGGAAAATGAAATAAACACACAAAATAAAACAAAAATAAAAATAAAAGAAAATCAAAATAAAACAAAAAGAAAATAGATACAAAAGCCGCGAAAAGCCGCGAGCTCCGAAGAGCCGCGAAAAGCCGCGAAAACAAAATGAAAATAAAACGAAAAGAACTACTAAGCCGTGCTCCCCGGCAACGGCGCCATTCTGATGACCACAAAATTCCCAAAGACCCGGGTGAAGGTAATAAAACAAGGGTCGTTGCGACCCGGATCTCAGAGGATGTGTCAATCAAAAAATATCGGACCACTCAATAAATCAAAGATCAATCAAAACAAAGCAAAGCGGTCCAGCTATGAGATTAACCTGGTATAGCACCCAAGGTCGAACTCAAGGAGCACGGGTTGGCCAAAGGCCTACGAAGTAGTAAAAATAAAAGACAAGTATTTTTAGTGGTTTTTAATGATTTTTATATTTTTTTTATATTTTTAAATGTGAAGAAAATAAAAGAAACACAAAATCAATCACACTTTGGCTAATTATTTAATGTGTCAAAAACCAAGCAAAAATTCAAACAAAAATGTTTTTATGTTTTTTAAGTTTTTTAGTGTTTTTGGTTAATTTTTGATAATTTTCTGATGTATATTTTCTTTTCTAAAAATCAAACAGTGATAGAAAAGCAAGGTACTGTCCAGCCAGGACCAAAATCCCTAAATAAAATATCTAAGGATCTCAAGAGGGCCTGGAGGTATTTTTCCTGTATACTAGACAAAACAAGGAAAATTTGAGTACCAAAATTATTGTTTTTGGGTTTTTAAATTATTTATTATGATTTTTATGAGTTTTTAGGTGTTTTTGAATTTTTAGGGTTTTTACTCAATGAAAAATAGCCAAAATTGGCTAGAAAATCAAGGAACACAAAAGAAACAGTACCTAATTTTTATAGAATTTTTGAGGGGGTTTGTATATTTTTTTGGGATTTCTAAAACTAGACAGTGACTGAAATAAAGGTTTTTGAATTTTTAAAAATAACAAATAAACTCAAAAATGTCCTCAAAAATTCTCAAAAATCCTACAACATGGCAGGAGCCATGTATCAAATTTTCATCGAATTTGGAGGTGATTTGATATTTTATTCAAAAACCAAAAGAGGGCACTGTGCACAGGGACTGAAGTGCAAATACCCGAAGTTCTGGGGGTCCAGGTGCAAAATACCCAGCAACGCACGCGCGGGGCGCGTTCCTGGGGCACTCAGGGACCTTTTTGTAATAAAAATAAGGTCCTGGGACTAATTGGTAACTCGTACCAAAAGTCCGAGGACCTCAGTTGCAATTTACCCACGAATAAAAGCACATGCGCAATTAAAACCACTCACAGGGGCATATATGCAATTACTAAAAACATTTCATTCATTAACGAACATCCAGAACTACAGGACTAAAGTTGCAATTACACCAAATATACACGTGACGAAGCACGTGGCTCACACATACAGGGGCATAAGTGCAAATAAACTAAAATACGAGGTCCATTGTGCAAATAACCCTAAACTAAAATAACTTGCTAAAATATTTACAGGATTAAATCTAAAAGCACAAACTAAGAGGGGGCCTAAGACAAATTACCCCTTTATTACGTCGAGGGCTGGATGGTTGACGCGTGGCTGATCTGACGGTTCTGGACGCGGGCGCATTTCTCCTTCTGCACGTGGGCCTGATCGACGTTTGAGAAGAGGGCGCGTGGAAGATCCGACGGACGCTGATGACTGGCGCCTCTCTCTCTCTGCGTGGATGGTCCAGATCGTCCCTCTGAATGATCGGACGATCACTGCAGCTCCGTGGATGGATGGACCCGATCAAAACTGGAGCGCTGAGGACGATCGGACGGCGGCTGAAGATCCTCGAAGAACAGGTGGCCGGCGACTTTCGCCGGCCTCGTGTGAGCGCTGGGATCCTCCCCTGCTGCTTCCGAAGATCGGAGAAGGTGCGCGATGAAGCTCCGCAGCTGATGGTGGCCTCCGATGGCCCAGCCGAGCCCTAGAGGGGCTCCGGCGAGGTCGGCGGAGGAGAGCTCCTGTCTGAATGTCGGGAGGCCTCAGATGGCCTCCTCTGGTCCTGCAAAAAGGCTCAGAAGCTTCGCGGGTCGAGGGCAAAGTGCCTCGACCCGGTTAGGCGGCGTGAAGGTGGTTTGTGCGTCGGAGCGGATGAATCCCGGCGAAGCGACGGCGAGGGGATTCGAATCCCAGCTCCTGTGCGAGCTGGGTTGAGCGGAGGGGCGGAGAAGATGCGCGGAGGGAAGGCGAAGGTGAATCTGGGTTCCGATGATCGAAATGATGCGCGAGGTGGACGGAATCAACGGAATACGGCGGCGGAGCGATTTGGGGCAAACTAGAAATTAAGCGAAATAGGAAAGCTAAGGGATTACCTGGGCGGTCGATGAGACTATGCTGGAGCTGAGGTAGCTCCTGGTCGTGGCCTCAAGGGGTGTCTCGACCCGAGGCTCGAGCTCCTGCTCTGGGCGGAGCTGCGGCGGTGCTAACTCGCCGGATCAGTGGTCCGGCCACTCTCGCCTCACTGCGACACGGGCAACCGAGAGCTGTCACCTCGAGGGTTGCTGTGGAGGTCACGGGACAAAGAATGGGGAGCCAAAGATGCATGAAAATGGGGGCGGAGCTCAGCCTTTATACGGTGGAAGGTCCGGGAAGAAGGGCTCGGGTACGGCTCGATTGAGCACGGATCCCTAGGATCAATGTCGGGCGAGATTCCCGGATACTTGGGGAGTGATTAGGACCCTGGGTTAGGCTAAATGGTGATCGGGTCTGGCGGGAATAAATGGGAGAAGTCGGGTCCGCGAATCAGACCCGTGGGAAGTGGTCCACAGGGGGGAGTTGACCGGGCGGTCAACAACCCCCGTGGACCAATGGGAATCAGCCACGTCAGAAAAGATTTAGAAATTGAATTAAAAATAACAAATGGCCGATTTAATTAAAACTCAAAACATGAAATATTTTTGTTTTCATTTTTTCTATTTTTTTGTGATTTTTAATTAATTTTTGGAAATGAAAATAAGGTATGTACATTATATAGCTATATATAGGTATAAATACAATATGTAGGTTTTTGATTTTTGATTTTTAATTATTATTTTTGTACAATTTTATTCCTATTTTATATTTTATTTATTTATAGGATAAAATGAGGAATAAAAGGGTATTTTTATTTGATTTTAATTATTTATATACATAGGTGAAATAAATAGATATGTACATTTATATACATGGTATATATACAAGGTATTTTTGTATTTTTAATTTTGTAATTTTTATTTGATTTTTGTTTTGATTCTTTTTATTTTATGTATTTACAATATATAACATAGAATATTTACAAAAAGTTTAGAAAATAATTTTATTTATTTATAAAGTTGAATAAATAAGGAGGCATGGTCTATGTACATGGTGAAAGGATATTTTTGGTCTTTTTAGCTTTTTGTTTTGTTTTTATACTTTATAAATATGTACAAATATTTACAAACATATTTTTGGGTGAGGAAAATATAATTTTATTTATTTACATAAATATTTACACATGAGCCCCTATCTCCCTCTACTTTGGCTTTTATGCGGTCAGGCCCATGCTGAGCCCTCCCTTGGGTTAGGTTGCTCAATATTTATTCTAAATATTTCCCTCTTTTTCTTTTTAATCTTTATTCTTTTATTTTTGCACAAAAACATGCTAATTATAGATATTTACAAAATGCATGCTTTTGCTAATTATTCCTATTTACAAGTATCTAAATGCATTTGCATAGGTTTTTGTAGCTAAAATATAAGAATAAAGAGTGATGAATGGGTATTCATCACCTGTCACCGGAGCTCCCCTTCTACACACTCCCCGGAGGTTTGAGGCTCTCAAGTCGGTTCCAAGATGGAAGGGGGAACTGGGGTGTGGTTTTGAAACGTGGTGGAGACGGCTACAAGATCGAGATGTCAGGAGCGGTGTAGCTTTCCAATCCCCAAGATAGGATATAGCCGTGCATCATGGACACATGGGGAGCAAGATCTCAGAAGAAACCATCATGAAAAGATGAAAGAATCGACCTAGAAAAATCCACAAATGCGTACGAAAAACCAGGTCTGACACAGCTAGGCAACCTGGTTGGTCCACGTGGACCAACCAGGGAAAATACCTGGAAATGATTTCAAAATTCATTAAAAATAGCAAATGGTATTATTAAATTTAGGTTATTAAATAAAAAATATTTATTATTTTGTAAAGTATTTTATGGTAATTTTTAATTATTTTTATGAGGTATAAATTTACATGTTTCCTTTTATGCCCTTTATAGGTACAATATCTGTATATTTTATTCTTTTATTTTTATTTTGTGTTTTTAATTTATTTATTTTTATTTATTATTTTATAAATTTGTAAAGTATTTTTATACACTTAAATATATTTTTATTTTGTTTTTATGAAGTATTTTATACACTTAATAAAATAAAAGTGTTATTTGTATAGGTATAGATACAGGTATTATTCCTATGTATATTATTTACAAGTATTTTATTTTGAGTTTCTTTAAGGGTATTTACACGCATTTGCTAGGATTTTTTAGGCCAAAATGATAGAATAAAGATGATGAAATGTGGATTCATCATCCCCCTATACTTTACCTTTGATAGTCCCTAGCAAACACTCATGCAATAAGTGCAGAAAGAAACAAAAAGAAAAGAAAAACAAGAACTTGGATTAAATTTGATTATCAAACTTGTCTTCACAAAATCAAAGTTTGGAGCTTAAGTCAGATCTTTGGAATTTTAGTGCGGGCGAAACCTTAATGAGAACCGGATTTGAAATCCAACAGTCCTTGAGAATCCCAAAACTCTGCCCAAGTCTCCTCAATAGCCAGGTCAGAAATATCTCAATTCATACGCAAACCCTTACGACTAAGAATCTGACTCGTACAGTGTAAGTGATAGTGGCTCTCCCCAACTAGAATGACAAAGAAACTGACTTCTCCAGTACGACAACCCAATGATTCCCCAATCCAATAACTCCATCCTCGAGGAGCGGGGTATTCCCTTCTAAGTTCAAGTGGCAACCAGCTTAAGAGGAGGGGGTGAAGAGAAGAATGGACGGTAGCCAGTGTAGCTACCTATCCTAGGATGCAAGACCAGTGTAGTCAAGTCATCCAGCAACAGGCTCACATGATATGACTTTGGAACTCAAGCTTGCTTATTGGCTTTGCAACAAATGTACATACTTTGCAGGCATTTATTTTTGTACAGGCCTGAACTTTTTTTTTTTTGAAACACTATTCACAACAGCATTTACATAAGGAGTTTTTCCTCTTGAACCAGTAGACTATCCCTCTTTTGAAGCTTTAACGCAACCCACACTCTCCTGTCTTTAGACTTCCTCATCACTAGACGGGTTGGGGTGCACTTCCCTCCCTAGAGGAGGATAAGTGTTTCCACTTGTGTGCGTCTCATACCGGCAAATCCAATCCCCTCATCACTCCAACTGAGTTGAGCCATGTGAAAGGTGCAGGTGTCCAAGTTAGGTCATTATCAACAAGAGTCGTGCGTGTGCTCCGAAATACTCTACTTAGGCAGTCAAGAATCCATTGAACCAAGTCTCGTGATCCTCAAAGAATTAAGTCAACTAGACCTAAAGTACCTCAACCCAATTCCTATAAGGTTCCTGTTATTAGGTAGATTTTAAGGTCCAATCAAGCTCCAATCTCCGGATTTTACTTAGACTTGTTCAACCATCAAACTCAATCCGAAAAATACTCATGCTATGCAAATGAAGTGCAGAAAATATTTTTGTGATGCAATTTTCAAAGATTTTGAACTTTTTATGGATTTTTGAAAAGATGATGATGAGGATGCATATGCATTTTTTTTGTATTTTTCAAAAAGATTTTTCAAATGTTTTTGGATTTTAATTTTGCAATTGTTTTTGGGATTTTTGAAAACAAAAAGTTTTGGCTGAAAACTAGGGTAAAAATTTTTACACAGGGATGCTTCTTATATTTACAAGAAGTGGATTTTAAGAATTTTCAAGGGTAAGTGGTCAATTTTATAAGTATATATGATAAAGAATTTTTGGTGTAATGTATATATTCCTCAAGCTTATTTGACACAGGTTTTTCAAACAATTTTGAAAACTATAGTCCAAAATAATTTTTACAAATATTTTACAAACATGTACACACATTTGAAAATCATTTTGCAAAGGTTTTCAAACAGTATAGATAGATTTTTCAACATATTTTTGCAACCATTTTTCAAACCATTTGCAAATCATTTTTCAAACATTTTTATTTCACACAAAGAAAAGAAATTTTACAAACCACACATTTTTACAAAGGTTGAAAACATGTAACAAAATGTTTTACAAATAGTTTTCAAAAGATTTTTCACAAAGATTTTTGAACTATTTTTCAAACATTTTGCAAAAAACATTTTCACCTGATTTATTAATCAGTACATACAAAAAGAATTTGAGGAATAAAAACACCTTTTTATTAGGGTTTTTAATGGATTTTAAAGAATTATTAGCCATATTTATTGAGAAAATACGAAAGTACGAGTTATGGCTAAAGTATATACGCAGTGTATACGACCCCCCTATACTTAGCTTGAGCTATGTCCTCATAGATCAGAGAGAAAAGAGAAGACATAACTCGTACTAAGTATAGGCAAGTCTAAAGAATAAATAAATGAACCAATGAGAAGTTGACTGTCCCCCCTATACTTAGGATCAAATAATCCTAAGTATAACAGACTGTACATAATGCAGGGAGGGTCAAGGGTGGGAATGAACAGATCGTACTCAGATTGTCTCCCCCTATACTTAGGGTAAGATATCCTTAAGTATAGACAAGAAGAGGAGACAATGGAGAGGACCGAAATAAATGAAAACTGGGGTGCACATCCCCCTATACTTAGGACAAAGTACGTCCTAAGTATGGAAAACTGTCTACAAGAGCGGCACCTTTTTGATACAAAAAGAAGATAGAAAAGGAAAAGAAGAAAAGAAGAAAAGAAGAAAAGATATATGAATATGGAAGAGAGATAGATCGTGAGAATGTACACATCACTCCCCCTATACTTAGGGTAAAAGAAGCCCTAAGTATAGGCAACAACAGGAGTGATGACACTGAACAAAGAATGAGCACTCGGCTCGTCCACCCCTCCTATACATAGGACAAAGTACGTCCTAAGCAAGGCAAACACGAGAATGGGTGGATGAGCGATACGGAAGAGAGACGGAGGTACACAAAGAGAATATACAACGGAGATGGATGTACACATGATCAATAAGGTAGAAAGCAGACCTTCTTGCAAGACCGCCGAGGGATAGATCTAGTGTGGTGCAAGTCGACATCGGGATCCACAGTGGACGGAAGCCGATCAGGGTCGACAGGGTGAAGGCCCTCAGTGGATTCAAATCGAAAAGGGATGAACTGGTCAATGGAAGTAGTATGGCTAGGTTCGCCCTTGGTGGTCCTATGGTGTGAAGGCGCAGACGGGCGAGTGGAAGAAGTGTGGTCAGGTCTGGCCGTAGAGGTCTCGCAGATATCAAAGTGGAATGGGACGAACTCATCATCATCGGAAGAAGTGTAATCGGAGTCATCCTACGAGGTCTCGTCCAGGTCAAAATTAAAAGGCACGAAATCATCTGTGGAAGTATCCGAAGTCTGTTCGTCCTCAAGAGTTTCACCCAGATCATCTTCATTAAGAGGCCCGAATCTCTCAAAATAATGGGCAGCATCATAACCAACCTCAATCATCTTTACTTTTGAGTGCCCAGGAACGGACTTATCAGTGGAAGTAGTCAAACCAGGTCCGTCCTGTCTAGTCTTGGTATCTGCCCGCCGCTCAATAGGATCAGATCAATCACAGGCCTCGGAGTCAGCTAGAATCAGTGAAGGTGCATCAAGTGTAGGTCTCTGGCCAACTGTGGGTGCGGTGATTGACACTTCACTTTCGTCAACAGGACAGAAGCAAATCTCTCCTGATCCATAGTCGATAACGACCCTCGCAGAGGCGAGGAATGGTCATCCCAGGATGACTGGAGATGGCTCCCCTGTGGAGGTCTCCATGGGCAACACGACAAAGTCAACATTGTAGCTCGTGCCCTGAATAAAAATTACGGTGTTTTCAAGGATACCCTTCGGCCTCTTGATAGATCCATCAAAAAATTGTACGATCATCCTGGTTTCCTTTAGAGGCCCTAAGTGAAGAGACTGTACCACAGAGACGGGTAATATGCTAATAGATGCGTCGCCGTCCAGGAGAGTGCGATCACAAGTATAGTCAGAAATAGTGCAAGTGATGAAAGGTATAGTTGTTTTCTTCTTTCTAGGAATGGGATGGTGTGTGATGGTGTGGGCAGTGGTCGTGGTCAGAATGTGATGCTCAGATCTGCTCCTCCGCTTTCTCTTCTTGGGAAGAGGGACAGATAAATCGGTCATGGCCTGCTGAAGTGGGGCACGGATAATCTCATGAATAGTAGCCACCACTTCCGGTTCAGTCAATATTTTTTTGAATTTTTGGACCTCCTCCATACAAGGGAGGAAGTCGGAATCAGCATGTACACGAGGCATGCCAAGAGCAGTCTGTACAGCGGCATCTTCGGGGTCAAAGGTGGGACAGAGTGTGAATAAATGTGTGGGTGAATGATCTGGCAGATGGACTCTCTCCTCACAATATGAATCAACCAAGTGTCTCCTGAACTCTTTTTGGATTTTTAAATTTTTCTCATTTTTTTGTATTTTGGCGATTGCAAGCTCCCATGCTCACCCACAAGGAAGTCTGTATCCCTGACGAAAGGAGCATTAATCTGATTTTTCCACAAGATAGCAAGATGATCATTCATCAAATCAATGCGCACCGTCATCCGATTCAAGATATCACTCATAGAGATAGAGGGAGGTGACTCCAACAGGTCAGACTCGGGTGGGTGTGGATGTGGAGGTGGATAATATACGGGTGGAGGTGGATGTGGGTAGAAATCCAAAGTCTGATACTGCGGCTGGGGCGGATATGTACAAAACTCAGAAAAGGTAGGAGGAGGATCCTCCGGATAAAAGGGAGGTGGACCGGCTGGAGTGAATGAGGGATCCACAAAGTCCAGATAAAAAGCAGTCCAGGGGTCCATCTCGAAATCAAAAGGAAATGATTCGGGGGAGCACGACGGTCAAATCAAGAGAGCGAAGAAGAAAGTGCAAGTACGCAGAAGCGATCTAGGACACACACAAAACAATCACAAACAAAAACGAAAACAAGACAAACCCTCAATTCACCTACTCAACTCGGTAGAGACAGAAAAATTGATCTTTTTATCTTGTCTGTTTTAGAGTTAGGTGAGAAGTCAAGAAGTTGCACAAACACTTAGGGGGCTGAGATGGGATTTTGGCACTAATCCTTAGCGTGTGCGCGAGCAATGTAAAACGAAGACAATGAGGGGATTACTCGCCCCAATACATGTTTTCCTTTTTAGTTGATTTTAGGGTCAAGTAATGTTAACAGCCCCAATTTTATTGGTTATCACTTTTTTGGATTTTTAGTGAGAAATGCACGATCCTATCGGGGATTCAATTCCTTTGAGCACCTAGGTTCGCAAAATCAGAGGGAGAGTCGGAAAAACAATACAAGCGTCAAATTAATGATGTATGCCAAAGAGAAATGCTCAACTTGCCTCCAGCACTCTACATGTAAGGATGCTCAGCAGAATTGAAACCTATCTATATGCAAATGCAAGCCAATGAAATCGCCCTAAGTTTCAGAAATTGCTATTATCGTGAAGAACCACAAGTCGGTCACCGACCTTCAATCCAAGAGTCCGGTCTGGGCTCACCCCTCCTCCTCTCGACAAATCGAGTTCAGGAGTAGTGCTTGGCAGGGTGGGCTCGCGGCGCGATGGCTCGAAGATGGTGAAGCGATTGTTTTATAATTTGACTAAGTCCAAATGCAGCTTTAGGTGCATGCAAGATATTAAGTGTTTGGCCTTAATCTATCGCAAGCAATCCTAAAACTAGGGGCTCAATCACACAGAAGAAATAAAATCGAAAATCGGAAAACAAAGTAAAAATGCGATGAAAACCGATAAAATCGCGATGAGCCCCCGAGTGAACAATCACTTGGAAAATAGGCTCGAATGTTCAAGTGTCCTATGTACCTGTATTATTACAAATTAAGTGGTCTCTCTCTCACAAAAATTACACAAAATAAATATAATAAAAGAAAATGCAACTAAAGTGGAGCACGGTCTTCAAAATTCTCTTCTCGTCTCCTCGGTGCTAGGCTGGCTAGAGCCGGCTTCACGTGGGTGCGTCGGCGCCTCGGGTGAAGCGCCTCCCTCGGTCCGTGGTACCTCGCACGAAGTCAACAAAAAGAGAGGGGGTTAGACTACTCAAGCAATATATATCAAATAAAAAGCAAATGAAGAAAACCGCAAAAGTAGACAAACAACCACAAGCACGAGCAAAAAGCCGAACTATGCGTTGTTGCTCCCCAGCAATGGTGCCATTTGATAATCGGGGATATCGAGGGTCGTATGGTTTCACAAGGAGAAACCGCAGTCGGTGAATTGACCGCTCAAAAATCCCTGACTAATCAACAATTAACCCACAATCAATAAATCAAACAATGACAAACAAAAGTGGAGTTAAAATTTATTATAACTCTACAAAAAGGTGTATAGTGGAAGTAGGTAGAGTGTCGAACACAGGGAGCAAGGCAGGATAGATCGGGTTAAGTGTGTGTGTGTGTGTGTGTGTGTGTGTGTGTGTGTGTGTGTGTGTGTGTGTGTGTGTGTGTGTGTGTGTGTGTGTGTGTGTGTGTGTGTGTGTGTGTTTGTGATTAAATGTCTACAAAATGCCAATATTTTTGTGGGTTTTTACTTTTATCTTTTTTATTTAATTTTTGGATTTTATATTTTTTTTAATTTTCTGATTTTATATTTTCTTTTTTTCAATATTTTATATATTTTTTAAATAGAATATATAAATAATATAAGAAAAGAGGTGCTAGGCTATTTAAAAAAATAGAGAAAATAGTCAAAAAATTAGAAAATAAAATATTTTTGGTCTTTTTATACTTTTCTATTGTTTTTGTGATTTTTGGGTATTTTTCAAAATGTTTTTGGTATTTTTAAAAGCCAAAATACAAGAAAACAGTGAAATAACTGCTAGCCAAAATTAAAATGGGAATGAAAAATATCAAATAGTAATAAAATGTTCTCAAATTAATTTTAAAATAAAGATAATAAACTAGGGAACCTACAGGACCTGAGTTTATATTTTTAGGGATTTTCTGTGATTTTTTAGATTTTTTTTTGAAGATTTTTAGGGTTTTCTAATTTTTAAAGTTTTTCTTTTGAAATTTTTAGTAATTTTTGGATTGACACTAGAATACACTAAAATAGACCTTATATAAATTTTTTAGAATTTTCAAAGTGTTTTAATATTTTTTGGAATTTTCTAATGCAAACAGTAGCTAAAATGCATGTTTTTTATTTTTAATAAATATTAAAATGCAATAAAAATGCAATGCAAAGTATGACTTGGATGAGCAAGCTAACAGGAGCTTAAATTATTTTTTGTGGAATTTTTGGGGTTTTATCAATGCATGGAATAAATAGACAAAGCATACAAAAATAACTAAGCCTAGCAGGGGTATAAGTGCAAATAAGCAAACATCCAGGGGTTGTACTGCAATTTCCACACAAAAATTATAACTGAATAAGCAATTTACTAGACCATGCAAAAATACCAAAATCCGTAAGGGTCTTGTCGGCAAAATAGCCACGCGCGCATGCTCGCGCACGTGCGCCTAGCTGGCAAGGGTTGAAATATTAATACAAAAAATCGTAGGGGGTTTTTAGCAAATATTACAAATACTAAAACACGACAGATGAGTGTTTCTGGAATAATATTTAATACAAAAATTGCATAGGGGTAAGGGGCAAAATTACCCAACAAAAGGGGCTGATCGCACGGTTGATGTTGCGCCACTTACGCCACATGTCGCGTGCACGGGGCGCGATACCCCTTCGCGTAGACGGCTTGGATTAGATCTTGAACTGGTGATCGGACGGCTGGAGTGGCGTTGATCCTACGGTAGCTGCACTCCACGACAAACGGGCGAAGATCCAACAGCGCTGGGGCTGCAAGGAAGAACACGCCACGAACTGGTCCCCGACGAGCTTTGATGGGGCGATGTGATCTCTCCCGGGGGCCTGCAGCTTCCCAGATGGTATCCACGACTCCTGAAGGTCCTAGCTACAACCCGGCGGCGTCTACAGTAGCTAAAGGTGACCGGAGCTGGCCCCCGACGAACAGGTCGAGGGGGAGCTCCAGTTAGCTCCGGCATCTCCCAAAATCGCCCCCAGGTGCCTGATGTCCTCCCAAAACCCTGCAAGAGAAGTCAAGGGGGTCGCGGGCAAACTGACGCGACCACCCGTGGGCAGAAGATGGTGGAAACGAGGAGGAGCGAAGCTCGTCGGAGCAAACTCCGGCGAGGTGCGGCCGATGCGATCGGGATGAGATAAATCGAAGATGAAGGTGGAGTTAAATCCTATGATTACTGGAAGTAAAAACAAATAATAAAATGGGAGGAAAATAGTACCTCAGGGCAAAATGCTCGAGATGGACTTCGACGGCCAAGTGGCCGGAGGTGGCTTGGAACGCGGCCCTTGAGCCTCGCCGCACCTCAACAGGGGTGTGGGGCTCTCCCCTGTCACCGGAGCTCCCCTTCTGCACGCTCCCCGGAGGTTTGAGGCTCTCAAGTCGGTTCCAAGATGGAAGGGGGGACTGGGGTGTGGTTTTGAAACGTGGTGGAGACGGCTACAAGATCGAGATGTCAGGAGCGGTGTAGCATTCCAATCCCCAAGATAGGATATAGGTGTGTATCATGGACACATGGGGAGCAAGATCTCAGAAGAAACCATCATGAAAAGATGAATGAATCGACCTAGAAAAATCCGCAAAGGCGGACGAAAAACCAGGTCTGACACAGCTAAGGGAGTAGGTCAGACAGTTGACCGGGGTCAACTGTCCCTGGAAATTATTACAAAATTCATTGAAAATAGCAAATGATATTATTAAATTTAGGTTATTAAAAAAATATTTATTATTTTGTAAAGTAATTTATGGTAATCTTTAATTATTTTTATGAGGTATAAATTTACAAGTTTCCTTTTATGCCCTTTATAGGTACAATATCTATATATTTTATTCTTTTATTTTTATTTTGTGTTTTTAATTTGTTTATTTTTATTTATTATTTTATAAATTTGTAAAGTATTTTTATACACTTAAATATATTTTTATTTTATTTTTATGAAGTATTTTATACACTTAATAAAATAAAAGTGTTATTTATATAGGTATAGATACAGGTATTATACATATGTTTATTATTTACAAGTATTTTATTTTGAGTTTCTTTTGTATTTTTATTCTGATTTTAATGCACAAATATATTATAAATAATATTTATAAAATTATAAAAATATAAAATTATAAAAATAATGAATAAATAATAAAATGAATATTTTAATCTATACAAGTATACCACAAGGGTCCAAAACTCAACTTTCAGACTGTAGCTCCACCAAATGCGAAACTACCGCCATTAAATAGCTTATTTTTAACTATATACAATTAAAGGTGAGTTTGATGCATTTGGAATTTTTATTTGTGAGATACGGGTCTGGGAAGTTGGGATTCTGGATTTTTATTCAGACCATAACTTTTTGTCTATACATGATTTTTGAGTGAAATCAATTTTGTATTTTTATTTATTTAATTATCTAAAACTTTCGTGTATATAATTTCTTTATTTGAGGTATAAAAAGTGGAACCAAAAATAGGTCCCAAAATGAATAAAGAATGAATAGAATATTCATTGTATTTGGCCCTTATCTCCCCCTACTTTATTCCTTGTCAACCTATTCATCGAGATGCCTAGGTCTCGAGGTTTCGGGTCATAAAATATTTACCATATTTTATTTTTTTTCTTTTCTTATATTTATTCTATAATTTTGGCTTTAATTACACTATTTTATATACTATTTACATGCGCATGCATGAATGCTAAGAAATGGAAATTAAGGGTATTTACACGCATTTGCTAGGGTTTTTGAGGCCAAAATGATAGAATAAAAATGATGAAATGTGGATTCATCAGTCGACAAGGAATAAAGTAGGGGGAGATAAGGGCAAAAAATAAAATAAAAACCAAATTCTTTTATTCATTATTTAAGCAATTTTGACACCTATTTTATTCTTTATTATTTATTCATCAAATGAAGATACTTTGAACATAAAAGTTGTAGATAATAATGTAAATAAAAATACAAAATTAAGTTTATACAAAAATAATATACAATGTTCATTTTATACACAAAATAAGAGGCTAGAAACCTAACTTCACAGACCCATATCTTTCAAATAAAAACTAAAAAATATCAAAATCACATGTAATTGTATATAACTTTTCACAAACTATTTAATGGTAGTGGTTTCATATTTTTTTGGACCTACTGTGTGAAAGTTAGGTTTTTAACCCTCATTGTATATTATACTGATTAAAATATTCAATTTATTCATTATTTATTATTTTTACAATCTGTAAATATTATCATAACACATGTGCATATTAAAATTACAATAAAACCAAAAAGAAAAGGGTAAAATAAAACAAGTCTATAGAAACACAAATAAAATACCTATGTTTCTACATGTATATAAATAAAAGGGAAATATATTCTATAATTCTTTATTCTTTTATATTTTTATAATATTATATATATTATCTATATTCTATTAAAAATACAAAACCGAAATAAAACTCATTAAAACACATTAAAATAAAAAGATGAATATAAAACATAGATAATATACCTATAAATATACCTATCAAATATACATATCTATCTATTTAAGTGTACAAAATACACCATAAAAATAAAATAAGTTATAAATATACAAAATAAAAGAATAAAATAATAAAATAGCAAAATTATAGATGAATATACCTATAAATGCACCATTAAAATTAACTACTAATAATTAAGGTTAAAAAATAGGGACTTTTATCCAGCATGCCTTATAAACATTTTAAAATGCCTCTACGACCTTTTGCACAACGTAATTACCCCCATCGACCCTGTAAATTACCCCAAGAACTCCCATGGGCTTAAAACATATTACTCGGAGGGTTCATGGGGTAAGAGTTGGCAAGTTTATGGGGTCGAGGGGGGAATTAGGTTGTTTCAAAGGCTGTGGAGGTGATTGGAAAAGTTTATAGGGTCTGTCGGATAAAACCCCATATTAAAAAATAAATAAAAATCATAATAATATACTACATTAAATAATAAACATTTTTTATTTTATACTACATAAAAATTTATCATTTATTATTTTTAAATAATTAATTTCGAATTAATATGTTATTTTATCATGTAACAAGTCTACGTAGCCCAGTGGGGTCACGTCAATTCTTGGCCTTCTGTCAACTGTCCCATCTGGGACCTGGCACGTCAGGACTATCTTTTCCCACTTTTTCTGCCATTTTTCCTGCTCGACCTATCGCTCAATTGCCTTCGATCCCTTCATGGGATTTTATCTCTGATCAACCAAGATCCATGCCCAACATGTAGATACCCTGTACATACGCGAGATTATTTAATTTTCCCTGGTCAAATAAGGGGAACCATCATTGTTCATAAATAAAAACCTTTGTCTTCCATTGATTCTTTGGTCACTGATCCGAGTCTAAGAGTGATGGTCCTTCATCTAGGAAGCCTCCTCGTGACAGGAGGAACTTTCTGGCGGCTGGAACGAGCTCCGGGAGGACGGAGGTGCGCCCAAGGCGGCGCTCCGGCGACCACCTCTGCTCCCTGGCCAAAAGCCAGGTACGAGTTACGCCTTTCCTAATTTTAGTTAGGTTTTAATTCAAGCTTTTCGATTATGCCCTTAGTTTAATTAGTAGCGTAGTGATTTAGCGTGAAATAGTAAATTCGTAGTTCGCCTAAGCTCCGCTCCGGCGAACGTTTCCACATGTTTCCGACTGTTTTCCACCCTGCTAACCGCCTCATCTTCAGTCCCTACCGACTTCTCCACCTCTCAGCTACCTTAGACCAACCAGAAACTTTGATTCTGCGAATCACATCTTCCCTCCACCACCTCGCCGGAAGCATCTCCACCCACCTCATTTTTACGTATCCAGCTTCACACTTGGTCGAGGAGGAGCCCCTCGAGCCGAACATCTCTTCAGTGCAGGTCAGGAGCTCAAAGGAGCTCTTCTGGGCTCAAATCGTTGTATTCTGAATCTTCCCAGGTCGTTTGCTTCCTTGAGCTCGCCAGGTCCCTCCTGTGGGTCTTTTTCCTTCTTGCGACCCTCAGCAGCTGTGGACCGCTGCCCCGGGGGCGTAGAGCCCATCACCATTGCAGAAGACCATCTGTGGATGGAGGAATCAACGATCGAAGCTTGGAGGCATGGACCTTCTTCCATGTTCTTCAAGTGAAGTAGCAGCCGTCCGATCAAGGGCGTATCTCATGTTTTAATCTCCACCGTCCATCCTCGCCATGTCTCAGTCGTTGATGAAGACCCCAGAACTGATCCAGAGCACTCATCTTCGAAGGGGTATCGGGTCACCAGAACGTACCATGTGTCTAAGTGAGGGGAGGATGATCGTCTGATAGTGCGCCTATTATGGGGTAAATTGCATCCTCTGCTCCGCCTTTTTGTATTTTTTGATTTAGTCCTGTAAATAAAAGTTAACATTTATAAATAATTAGACATTTTGCATTTGAACCCCTGTATTTATTTAAATTGCATTTGGGTTCAGTCCACATCACCTCATGTGCCATCCCACATGAGGTGGCAAAATTGCAGGGATACCCCTACGAGTTTTTGTATTTCTAAAAAGTCCAATAAATTGAATTGCATGTTATGTATTTTTATGAAAATTGCTTGGAGATCCCTGAACTTTCTGTTATTTACATATTGGTCCCTCCTAGCGTGCATCACGTGTTGTCCCACGTGATGGGTATTTTACACAAATAGCCCTAACGGTTTTGTATTTATTAAATAGTTCAATAAAATAAAAGTAATGTTATACATTTTTGGCTAAATTGCACATGTACCACTGACTGGACTTTATTTTTATTGCAAAAAAGCCCTTGCAAGGACATGTATTTGTAGCTTTTATCTATTTATTAAAAATAGATAACTTGATCCTAAAAATCCACAAAAATAGAATTAGATGCTCCAAGCATTGTACTTTCACGCCACATGTCCGTTTTGCATTTTTGCATTTAATCTATTTATTAAAAATAAAAAGGAGCCTATTTATTCCTGTTTAACTTAGAAAATACCAAAAAATATAAAAGTGTCTCTAAAATTCCAAAAAATATATATAGAATATTTTGACCTATTTATTTACAGACCAAAAATCAATAAAAATGGAAAAATAAAAACCCTAAAAATCTAAAAATCCCAAAATTCTTTATAAAAATCTTAAAAAATCTTAAAAATCCCAACATATCTTTTTCTGTTTTAGATTTTTATTTATATAAATATTTTTACATTCAAATTGATTTTGATAATTTTGGAATTTATTTGCTTTTTTAAAAATCTAAATCAATTTCGGTTAAATATTTAATCCCTTATTTGGGAGTATTTTTATTTTAAAATTACATAAAAATTAGTAAAAATCCAAGAAAATGATAAAAAATCGAATAATATTAAAAATCCAAATAACTTTATTCTCTGAATTTTGTTTATATTTAATAGTATTTATAAATATGCTACTATATATTGTATATATTAAGCCTTATAAATGCTATATGGTTTATATAAAAGAAAAACATAAAATATAAAAAGAAAACACAAAAATTGGAAAATAAAAATCAAATAGAAAAATAGAAAACAAAATAATAATAATTTATTGTATAAAATCAAAAACCTACAAAAAATAATAACATGGACAAGAAATGAAAGACGGAATTTTTAAGCATTGCATTTTGCCTCCTTCTATTATTTGCTCCTAGTGTTCGACCTCTACACATGCTTACACCTATACACATTTGCTGTAGAGTTATAATAAATTTTAACTCCACGTTTTTGAGATTTATATGATTAATTAATTATTATGGGTTATTTGTTGATTAAACATGAGGTTTTTGTCGATCACCTCGATAATTGTGCTCCCGCCTTGTGTGGAACACATGACAGATGATGATTTCGTGTTTATCAAATGGAGATGTTGTCGGGGAGCAACATCACTTAGTCGGGGATTATTTCATTTTGTATTATGTCTCTTGTTCCTTCATTTATTTACTTTTATATTTATTTATTTATTTATTTTTGTCTATTATTTGATATTGTTGTGAACTGTCTGATACTCCTTCATGTTTGAATTTGTTGCGAGGGATCACGGTGCAATGGAGGACATCTTAGGAGGACCTATGCACCCAAGTAAGGCAGAGCCGACCATCTGACTGACACAGCAGGAGAGAGCAATTGATCCAGACTTGCATGAATTTTTGACATTGTTTCTGAGCTTCATTTTATTATGCATTTTTCTTAAAAAAAGATTGTAAATTTATGTGAGAGACTGACAGTTGGCATGTAATAATTCAGGACTCTTAGACACTCCGACTGCCCGAGGTCCAGTGCTCGAGGGATTGATTCCTCGGGGCCTCGATGGTTTAGACGCTTTTTCACTTTTTATTTTATTTTTATTATTTTGTGTGAATAAGCCTTAGCTTAGGAAATTACTTGCTCGATGGATTAAGGTCCAAAGCCCCTAATATATTTGCATGTACCTATAGACTCGTGCTTGGACTTTAAAATAATAATTTCTATTTATTTGGATTTGAGATCGAGCGCCGAGAGAAGTGCTATACAGCGCTTGTAGGATCCGTTGTGGCGGACACTGATGCACTTCAGAGACCGGACTTTTGGATCTCATCTCTAGATATTTATCATGTGGTTCTTCACGATAATAGCAATATCTGTATCTAGGGTGATTTCATTGGATTGCATTTCATGTAGCATAGGTTTTCAATTCTGTCTTGCATCATGTATGGAGAGAATTGGGAAGCATTGTAAGTCTTATGACTTTGCATCATCGATTTCCGACTTACATGGCTTTTCCGACCTTCTCCCTCTGATTTTGATCATCTAGGATGCTAAATGGAATTGGAAACCCTGTTAGGCACGTGTATTGAAAAATAACCAAAAAAGGAAAAAGTTATAATCTAAATAAAAGCAGGACTGGTAACTCTACTTGATCTCTAAAATAAAATGTAATGGATTCCTGGTCTTGGGGAGAGCAACCCCCTCCTTGTATGCGTATTTTATTCCTACATACACGCTAAGAATTAGTGCCCAAATCCTAAACATGACCTCGGTGTGTACAACTTTGTGATGATCACCTAATTCTAAAAATAGAAAAGATAAAAGACCACATCACGGTCTTCGCTGTGTTGAGTAGGTGAATCGAGGGTTTGCTTTGTGACTTGGAGTCCATTTGCATTTGTATATCTCTTAGAGTTATCAATCCCATCCGTGTGAGTCATTCTTTTCATCTGTGAGTCTCTCTACCTCTCTTATACATCTGTCTCCTCATTTGCATCGAGTCATGATATTGGATCTTAAGCTTCACCTTCTTAGCTGGATATTGTCGCTTCTCTCCTTGCCCATATCACCCACATCTGGTCCGGCTCAAGAAGACCCTCTCCTTGAACCACAATGTTGACTGTGTCCACCTTCATATCGCCCACCCTCCTCGTGCCCCTCGGTATCATTCCTTCTTCTATCCGAGATTGTTGCGCTTACGGATATAGCATGCATCAAGGATTTTGACTTACATTGATTATTGGAGTAAGTCGGGCACCTTTTGAGGATGTTGAAATTGATATCCTACTATTGGTGGATTTGCCTTCCGACATGTGCAGAGAGCTTATTGAGGACTGTGAGGACGCACAACTACTACGTGTGATTCTTCATTGAAGATTTTTTATCACACACACCAGATTGAGGATATGATATATTTTGATGATTTGATGAGGATTTCATGAGCCTTGATCAATCTATCTATTTTGAGCTTCCTACCATATTGATTTAGAGAATTGATTGACTATCTTGATTTGGACTTCAGAACAATGGTGTGCGGAACCCACATGATCTCATTCATCTCTTTGATTGACCCATCCTTGATCTCCTGACTCGTCCACCCATGGCACTCTTAGGATTTCTGCTTTTATTTCATGCAATCTCAGCTAATTAGATTGACTCGAGGGAAGTACTGTGATTGACCTGATTATTTCATATCCCTCACATGATCTTATGCCCTCCTCTTGATGATTGATTGATTGTTTGTTTTTTAGGACCTCAGATTTGATGCCAGCAATCCCAAGACTTGATTGACTTAGCTTGCATTGTTCCCCGAGGACTATCTGCGGGAAAAATCAACGCATTCTCTACGCTCTATACCCTCCCTGTTTGTGATGCCTATCTGCTGGAGCATGGAACTGTTATATCTTTCAGTCCCACTGCCTTGCTGCATATCTGACTTATTGGATCCTGGGGACCTATCTGACTGGACTCCTTTGAGTCCGCTCTCCTTGATGGTCCTCTAAAGGATGAGCCTTCTTTCTCTGATTATTCGATGCTTAGTTGGCAGAACGTTCACCGAGGGTTATCTGCGGGAGGATACATCATTTTCTAGGTACTTTGCTTCATTTCTGGTGTCTCCTGTCTGGGGGAGCAAAAAGTCAAGACTTCTGATTTTTGTACTCGGTCTCTTTTCTGGTTGCATCTCTTTTCTGATAGAGCACGGATCCAAGTCTTCTGATATCTTTGACTCATCTGAGTCTGTTCACCTTGAGGACCCTTGTAGGGTTGAGCCATTCTTGTGGTGTTTGGTGTGTCCTTGATGTTTTGACTTTACGACCACCGATATCACGACGCTACGTCGGGAAAGTCTCATGTTCTCTACTCTTTATATCTTTCTGAGACTGTAATTGACTTGGAGGAGTCTGTAGATTGTTCCTTCTTCCTCCAAGTCTTGCAGTATCAGCTCCGCTCACTCATTCTTTCCTTATGAGCCCATGCTCTCCTCTCCGCTACAGGTCCCTGGATTAGTTTTTCGATCTCTTGTCCCCGATAGCTGACACCCACTTGATTGCATACCCAGGTGTCTTTTCACTGTCTAACTGTGTCCTCGTTCTCACAAGGAGACGACGACAAGAGTACGATATTTGTGTACCAGATACCATCCTGCACTTCACCTTGTTCTTTACTTGTATATACATGTTGTGTATTCTATTCCTTCTTTCTTCCGTATGTCTATTGTGTGCCCCAGATCTTTCACCATATCTTTATGTCAATACTTAGGACGTACCTTGTCCTAAGTACAGGGGGTTCACATCGTGTTGTTCTTTTTCCATTCTATTTCCTCACTCTTGTCGTTGCTTATACTTAGTGATCTTTCACCCTAAGTATTAGGGGAGTGATGTGTATATTCTCTACGATCTTTTTCATCTATCTGTATATCTCTGTCTTTTCTTCTTTTATCTTTTCATTTTCATTTTTCATTTTCTCCAGGTCGCCCCTTTCTTGTCAGCTTTATGTACTTAGGATGTACTTTTTCCTAAGTATAGGGGGGTGTGCACCCCGGATTCTTTCATTGTTTAATCCCCTCCACTATCTCCACTCTTGTTGATTTGCTCTGTTATACTCAGGGATATCTCACCCTAAGTATAGGGGGAGACAGTCTGAGCGGTGATCTGTTTATTCCCACCCTTGACCCTCCCTACCTTGTGTACAGTCCGCTATACTTAGGATTATTTGACCCTAGTATAGGGGGACGGTCACTTTTTTATTCATTTATCTCTTCATTCTTTCATTTCTTATTCAGTCATTGTAGTATAGCCTTTTCTATACTCAGTACGAGTTATGTCTTCTCTTTTTCTCTTTGATCTATGAGGGCATAGCTCATGCTAAGTATAGGGGGGTTGTATATACTCTGTATATACTTTAGCCATAACTCATACTTTCGTATTATTATTATTAAATATGGCTAAATATACTATATATACATTCATTAAAAACCAATTAATAGATTTATTCCTCAAAATTTTTTTATATATGCTGATTAATAAATCAGTTTAAAAATATTTCTGTAAAATGATTTGAAAAATGGTGTGACCCGTTTGGAAAACTTTTTGTGAAATGTTTTCAACCTTTGTAATTAGACTTTGATTTTAAAAAAATCTTTTTCTTTGTGTGAAATAAAAGCTTTAAAAACCTATTTGCAAATGGTTTTGAAAATGGTTGTAACAATATTGTGAAAAATGTATATATATTGTGTGAAAAATCGTTGCAAAATTGCTTTCAAATGTTTGTAAATGTTTGCAAAAATTATTGTGTACCATAGTTTCCAAAATTGTTTGCAAATAAATTTGAGGGATAAATGCTTTATTAAATAAATACAAATATATGAATATATATATAATTCTTTATCAATTGTACATATATACCTATAAAAATAATTTGTTAAAACCTAGAAATTCTTTAAATTATTAACCCTTGTAAATAAAAAGAAGCACGCCCGTGTAAATAGATGTACATATTTTATTCTTGTGCTTAAATTCTTTTGTCAAAATTCTTTGTGTAAAAATTCTTTTTATTTTCACGATTCTATGAAAAATTGCATCATTCTTTGCATCAGTGTACATAGCATTTTCATAGCATTCATATTCTTTCAATTGAGCTTGATGATTGAACTAGTCCAATAAAGTCGAAGATTGGAGCTTAGTTGGACCTTACTGTACCTAATTGCATTGGAACCTTATGGGAACTGGGTTTAAGGTACTTCAGTTCCATTAGGACTTAATTCTTTGAGACTTAGGGCTGGGTTCAAGTCACCTCAACTGACTAACTAGAACTTTTCGAGACGCACGCATGACTTTTGTCGGTCGTGACCTAACTTGGATACTTGCACCTTTCACTTGGCTCAACTCAGTGGAGTGGTGAGGGGAAGGGATTTTCCAGTTTGAGACGTACACGAATGGAAAAATTCATCCTCGGGAGGGAAGTGCACCCCAACCTGGTCCAGTTGCCATGAAGTCTAATGAAAGGAGAGTATGGGTTACAATAAAGCTTCAAAAGAGGGATAGTCTCTTGGCTCAAGAGGAAAAACTCCTTATGTAAATGTTGCTGTAAATAGTGTGTTGAAAAAAAAAGAACTCCAAAAAAGTGGACAGGCCTACAAATAAAAAAATAAAATGCCTGCCAGAGTATGTATATATGTTCTATAGAAAATAAGCAAGCTTGAGCATCAAGTTACACTATGTGAGCCTGCAGCTGGATGACTTGACTACAGTACTGGTCAGGCATCCCGGATATGTAGCTACGCTGGCTACCGTCCATTCTTTTCTTCACCTCCTCCACTTGAGTTGGATGTCACTTGAACTTACAAGGAAATACTCCGCTCCTTGAAGACAGAGTGCTGGATTGGGGAATCATTGGGTTGTCATTCTGGAGAAGTCAGTTCCTTTGTCATTTCAGTTGGGGAGAGTCACTATCACTTACACCGTACAAGTCAGCTTCATAGTCATAAGGGTTTGTGTATGATGTAGGCTAGCTCTGACCTGGCTATTGAGGTGATTTGAACCGAGTTCTGTGACTCACGATGGCTGATGTGTTTTAAATTTGATTCCCAATCAGGTTCCACACACAATTTCACATTAAGGTCTAACCTGAGCTCCAAACTTTGATTTTGTGGTGACAAGTTTAATTATTGAAATCAATTCATTTATTCATTCTTTTTCTTTTCTTCTTTATTCTTTGTATACTTATTGCATAAGTGTTTGCTAGGTACTACCAAAGGCAAGTATGGGGGTGATGAATCTCCATTTCATCACCTTTATTCTATCATTTTGGCCTTAAAAACCCTAGCTAATGCATGTAAATAGCATTAGTTTATGCATAATAGCATTCGTTACTTATTGTATTTATTATGTATAAAATAAGGTTTTTAATGCCAAAATTATGGAATAAAAAGAATAAAAGAAAAAGGAATTAAATATTGAAAATATTTTATGATCCTAAACCCCGAGGCCAAGTCAAGAATTGAGTTGGTCGACAAGGAATAAAGTAGGGGGTGATAAGGGCCAAAAATAGAATAAAAACCAAATTCTTTTATTCATTATTTAAGCAGTTTTGACACCTATTTTATTATTTATTATTTATTCATTAAATGAAGAAACTTTGAACATAAAAGTTGTGAACAATAATGTTAATAAAAATACAAAATTGATTTATACCAAAATAATATATAGTGTTCATTTTATGCACAAAATAAAAAGCCAGAAATCCAACTTTATAGACCCATATCTTTCAAATAAAAACTCAAAACATATCAAAATCACCTCTAATTGTACATAACTTTTCACAAGCTATTTAATGGTTGTGGTTTCATATTTTTTGGAGTTTATTGTGTAAAAGTTAGGTTTTTGACCCTCATTATATATTATACCGATTAAAATATTCAATTTATTCATTATTTATTATTTTACAAATTCATATTTTTATAATTTTATCAATATTATTCATAACACATGTGATCAAAAAGAAAAGGGTAAAATAAAATAAGTCTATGGAAACATAGATAAAATACCTATTTTTCTACTTGTATATAAAAGGGAAATATATTCTTTAATTATTTATTCTTTTATATTTTTATAATATTGTAAATATTATCTATATTCTATTAAAAATACAAAACTGAAATAAAACTCATTAAAATACATTAAAATAAAAAGATGAATATAAAACATAGATAAACCTATCAAATATACTGTCTATTTATTTAAGTGTACAAAATACATCATAAAAATAAAATAAAAACATATTTATACTCAAAAAATAAGTTATAAATATACAAAATAAAAGAACAAAAGAATAAAACAAAATATATATAATAAAATAAAATAATAAAATTATAGATGAATATACCTATAAATACACCATTAAAAATTAATTGCTAATAAATAATGTAAAAAATAAAATAATAATAAAATATTACATTAAATAATAAACATTTTTTATTTTATACATAAAAATTAATAAAATCATTTACTATTTTTAAATAATAAATTTTGAGTTAATATGCTATTTTGTCCTGTAGTGGGTCTACGTGACCCAATGGGGTCACATCAATTGTTGACCTTCGGTCAACTATCCCATCTGGGACCTAGCGCATTAGGACTATCTTTTCCCACTTTTTCCGCCATTTTTTCCGCTCGACCTATTGCTCAATTGCCTTCGATCCCTTCATGGGATTTCATCACTGATCAACTAAGATCCACGCCTAACCTGTAGATACCATGTACATACACGAGATTCTTTGATTGTCCCTTGTCAAATAAGGGCACCATCATTGTTCATAAATAAAAACCTCCATCTTCCATTGATTCTTTGGCCACTTATCAGAGTCTAAGAGTGTTGTTCCTTCATCTATGAAGCCTCCTCGTAATAGGAGGAGCTTCCTGACAGCTGGTACGAGCTCCGGGAGAACGGAGGTGCGCCCAAGGTGACGCTGCGACGACCACCTCTGCTCCCTGGCCAAAAGCCAGGTACGAGCTACGCCTTTCCTTATTTTAGTTAGGTTCCAATTCAAGCTTTTCAATTATTCCCTTAGTTTAATTAGTAGTGTAGTGATATAGCGTGAAATAGCAAATTCGTAGTTCGTCGGAGCTCCGCTCCGACGAACATTTACACCTGTTCCCGACTGTTTTCCACCCCACTGACCGCCTCATTTTCAGTCCCTACCGCCTTCTCCAACTCCCAGCCACCTTAGACCAACCGGAATCTCTTTGATTCTACGAATCACAGCTTCCCTCCGCCACCTCGCCTGAAGCATCTCTGCCCACCTCATTTTTGTGTATCTAGCTTAACACTAGGTCGAGGAGGACCCCTCGAGCCGAACATCTCTTCAGTGCAGGTCAGGGGCTCAAAGGAGCCCTTCTCGGCTCAAATCATTGCCATCTGAAGCTTCCCAGGTCGATGTGCTTCCTCGAGCTCGCCAGGTCCCTCCTATGGGTCCTGGTCCTTCTTGCGACCCTCAGCAGCTGCGGACCGCCACCCCGGGGGCATAGAGCCCATCGCCATTGCAGAAGACCATCTGTGGATGGAGGAATCAACGATCGAAATTCGGAGGCAGGGACCTTCTTCAATGTTCTTCGAGCGAAGCAGCAGCTGTCCGATCAAGAGCGCATCTCCAGTTTTGATCTCCACCGTCCATCCTCGCCACGTCTCGATTGTATAACTGATCTAGAGTGCTCATCTTCAAAGGGGTATCGGCTCATCAGAATGTGCCACGTGTCTGAGAGGAGGACCGTCTGATTGCGTGCCTATTATGGGGTAAACTGCATCCTCTGCCCCACCTTTTTGTATTTTATGATTTAGTCCCGTAAATAAAAGTTAGCATTTATAAATAATTGGACATTTTGCATTTGAACCCCTATATTTATTTAAATTGCATTTGGGTCTAATCCACGTCACCTCATGTGATGTCCCACGTGAGGTGGCAAAATTGCAGGGATACTTCTACGAGTTTTTGTATTTCTAAAAAGTCTAATATAGGAGCCTATTTATTCCTTGTTTAACTTAGAAAATACCAAAAAATATAAATGTACTACTATATATTGTATATATATTGTATATATACCAAAAAAATATAAATATGTCCGCTTTACATTCTTGATTTCGTCTATATTTAATAGTATTTATAAATATACTACTATATATTGTATATATTAAGCCTTATAAATGATATATACTTTACATAAAAGAAAAATATAAAAATATAAAAAGAAAATATAAAAATTAAAAAATATAAAAATCAAATATAAAAATAGAAAACAAAAATAATAGTAATAAAAATTTTATTATATAATATCAAAAACCCACAAAAACAATAACATGGACAAGAGATGAAAGACAGAATTTTTTAGCATTGTATTTTGCCTATCATTTGCTCCTAGTGTTCGACCTCTACACATGCTCACACCTATACACATTTGTTGTAGAGTTATAATAAATTTTTACTTCATATTTTTGAGATTTAATTGATTAATTAATTATTGTGGGTTATCTTGATTAAACCCGAGGTTTTTGTCGGTTGCCTCGACGACTGTGCTCATGCCTTGTGTGGAACACATGACCGATGATGATTTCACGTTTATCAGCGGTGCGTTGGGCGGGGTTCGTGGGTGATGAATCTCCATCTCATCACCTTTAATCTATCATTTTAGCCTTCAAAACCCTAGTAAATGCATGTAAATACCCCTAATTTGCATAATTTAACATGCATACATTATTGTATAAAGTGTGTATAATATACTGTTTTTAATGCCAAAATTATAGAATAAAGAAAAGAAAAGAAAAAAATAATAAAATATTGAAGATATTTTATGATCCTAAATCCCAAGACCTAGGCATCTTGATGACTAGGTCGACAAGGAATAAAGTAGGGGAGATAAGGGTCCAGAATACAATAAAATTCCCTTATTTATTCATTCTTTATTCATTTTTGGGATCTATTTTATTTTCCACTTTTTATACTTTAAATAAAGTAATTTTGTACATGAAATTTATATATAATAAAATATCAAAAAATACAAAATTGAGTTTACATAAAAATAATACACAGTGAAAAAGTTACACTGAGAATAAAATTCCAAAATCTCAAATTTCCAAACACATGTCTCTCAAATAAAAATAAAAATATATCAAAATCACATTTAATTGTATATAACTTTTAAAAAGATATTTAATGAAGGTGGTTTCATATTTTTTGGAGTTAAGGTGTGAAAGTTAGGTTTTGGACCCTTACTATATAGCATACCCGATTAAAATAATCATTTTATTTATTCTTTACTATTTTTATAATTTTATATTTTCAATGTTTTGTAAATATTATTTATAATATATGTACATATTAAAAATAAAATAAAACATTAAAGAAAACACTAAAATAAAATATGTATAGAAAATACATAGGTAAGATACTTATGTCTATACTTATATAATAAATAGATTTATTTATTTAAGTGTATATGTTACATCAAAAAATATAATAAAAATATATTTAAGTATATAAAAATAAGTGATAAATATATAAATTAATAAAATAAAACAATAAAATCAAAAATAAAAAATAAAAATAGTCTTAAAAAGTCCTAAAAAGTAACTTATAATTATATACCTCCAAAAAATAAATAAAAATCGTAATAAAATAATCTAAAATAAGAAACATTTTTTATTTTATAACTTAAAAGTAATATCATTTAATAATTATTTTTTAATTATCTTTTGATTTTTTAATCTGGTTTGTTGTTTTCTACTGATGTTTGCCAATCAGGGGAGAGGGCGGGTTGACTAAACTCCCTAGTCTCCCCTTGATTCATGCACCACAGTGTTTTTCGTGATTTATCCTTTTTGTCCTGCTCGAAGCTTTCACTTTTTGGGTGAGATTCCTCTGATCCGTGCCTCATTCCATGTTGTTTTACGTGGACTCGCTCATTCGTGCTGAAACGCATCAGTGTGAGTGATCCATTGAGTCAAAAATCCTGGCCTATAAAGCATCACCTCCGACAACCTTGCCCTCTTGATCGCTCTTTCACCTTCAAACCCTAAACCTGAGCATTCAAGGGTCTTCTTGGTGACAGTAGGAGTCGACTCAGCCCTTCAGGGTTTGGTGAGGGTGTCGAATCGAGTAGAACAGAGCTTCTTTGCCGCCTTCATCGTGAGTTCTGCGCCCGGCGACTCCAGGAACGGTGAGCTATATTTTCTTCGTTCTTTACACTCGTAGCAGTAGCATTAGCCTAGAGGTACTTGTTATTTCTTTTGATTCCGCTCAAATTTGCTTAATCCCCCACGTGCGTAGTTCGCAGGAGCTAAGCTCTAGCAAACCATTTCCATCGTCTCCGCCAGTCGATCGATCTGCCAAACCACTTCATCTCGTTCCCCACCGTTTCTCCATCATATTCCACAGATCGTACCTCCAGATTGACCCCCAATATGGCTACCAGATCTCCTCTCCTTCGCCTCGCTGGAGTATCCGCCACCTCACAGCCCTACGCCTCATCTCGATGCCTGCAGGGTCGAGACATTTTTTCCCTCGACCTTCTTAACTTCCCATGCGGGTATCGGGAGTAAAGAAGCCATCTAGAGTGATTTTTTGCAGTGGCTGGAGACACCTGGAGCATCGGATCTTCCTCGACCTCTTGGTGGAGCTCCGGTGGCCCTCTGCCATTTTTTTATGCATCTAGCCGATAGAGGACCCCTATAGGAACATACTAGGGCGTTTTGGAGCAGCTCTGCGTGACGGAGGAGCATGATCCCGCCAGGAGAACTTCTCCTCGACGGTGTTCTTCCTAGTTCATCGACCAGTCCTCTCCGTCGTTGGATCTAGAAGGTACCCCAGTTCAATCGTGAGTCGTTGGATCGAGCCCTCCACCAGCCGTTGATCTCAACCAGGAGATCTAATCCGGGTCGTAGCTACGAAGCGGTATCACGGCGTATGGACATGGCGCATGGTTTAAGTTGTTCATCTTCGTCGTTTGTCCCCTCTGTGTGGGTATTTTGTGATCTTGCCCTTACGTAATTTTTGTATTTAATCTTTAGGATGTAAACTTTCATCAGCCTTTATTTATTTTTATAAAAATTGCAGTTAGGCCCCCCAACTTTATATATTTGTTATTTAGTCCACGCCACATCACCTCACGTGACGCCCCACGTGAGGGGCATTTTGCTGGCAAGACCCTGAACTTTGTTGTATTTCTAATTAGTCTTAGAATATTTTAATTCTGTTATATATTTTTGGTGAAATTGCAAAAATGCCCCTGGACTTTATTTTATTTACAAAAATACCCCTACTAGTAGTATAGTTTCTTTTTATTATCTCTATTTATTTAAAATCTCACTTTTACTCTAAAAAATCAAAAAAATTAGGTTAGGTGCATGTTAATGTGTTGATCTACGATATATTTTTACATTGCATTTTTAGGCACTTTATATATTTTATAAAAATCAAAAAAAGCCCTTTTTGTCCCTGTGAGCAATAGAAAACCCATAAAAATATGAAAACATTTTGAAAAATTCCTAAAAATGTATTTTGTTTATTTTTTTATTTTTAACCTGCAGACCAAAAATCCCTAAAAATTACAAAAGAAAACTCCTAAAAATTGAAAAACACCAAGAACCTTTATAAAAATCTACAAAATTATTAAAAATCCTAAAAATTGTGTTCATGTTTTATATTTTTCTCTATATTATTATCTTTTTATTAAATTTAATTTGGAGAAATTTTGACTCTGTTTGCTATTTTTATCTCCATTTTAATTCATCATATGTAATCAAACCCTGTTTTAAGGTATTTTTACTTTAAAATATATAAAAATTAGCAAAATTCTCAAAAAATCAGAAAAATAGTAAAAAATTAATTAAAATCCAAAAATAAGTTCTTTCTTTTATTTTGACTATTTTTATAAGCATATATATCTATATTAGTCTATATTGTACATATACACTATATGTAGCTTTATTATATATTTTAAAATAAAAAGAAAATATAAACATCTATAAATCTAAAAATAAAATATAAAATCAGAAAATTAAAAATCACAATATAAAAATATAAAAAAATAAAATTAAAAAATTAAAAAAAAAAAACAAAAACGCACAAAAAATCATTATTTTGGCAAAGTAGTTGAGTGATAAATTGTTCTTTGATTCTACATCTTTGCTTGATCTACTCCATTACTTCCTATGTACAACCTCTACTTGCTTGCCATTATACATTCTTAGTAGGATATAATAAATTTTAACTCCTACTCTTAATTACTTAATTATCTTTATGGGTTAATTGTTGAAACAGCGAGAGGATACGAGTAGTCGCCTCAACTACAGTGAGCTTGATTTGTCAGGCCATTATTTAGCGACTCCCATTTTCTCACTTTTCAAATGGCACCGTTGTTGGGGAGCATCGGCTTGTAGAGTAGTTTTTGTCTCTTGTATCGCTTAGCCATTTTTTGCATTTATTGCTTTTATTTGATTATCCATTTTGAATTGTATGGCATCTCTTCTCTTATCTTCTTGTGAGGGACCGTGAACCGAGGAGTATCGCCTAGGTGATTCTACACAACCTTGGGACGAGGAGCTATCTATTCTGACCTAGCCGGCAGAAGAGAACAGGAGGCTCGTGAGAGAGAGGACAATAGCTTAGGATTTTTACTTTTTGTGAGAGAGAGATTTATTTTGACTATTAATTTGTAATAATACAGGTACCCTGAACTTTGGACACTCAGGCCCAACTTCCAAGTGTTTGTTCACTTGGGGGCTCACTACGATTTTCGAGTTTTTATAGCTTTATTTTTCTTTGTTACCTGCAGTTTTGTGCTTTCCGCCTTATTTTCATTTATTTTGTAGAATGAGCTCTTGGTCTTTAGGCTTGCTTGATCATGTAATCTAAGGCCAAACACCTAATTAATTTGTTTGTACATATTGTTCTCGCGTTTGGACTTAGAGTAAATTAATTGCTAAAAACTCAGCTTTGAACTGTGTGCCGAGAGAGGTCGTATACAGCACTTGCAGGACCCGTTGTGGTAGACACTGATCGACATTGAAGATCGGACTTAGATTTCATTCTGAGTATTTAGCACTTGGTTCTTCATGCGTAGCAATTGTCTGCTTAGGATGATTTCCGTGTGCATATCGGCATATAGTATAGGTTTATAAATTTATGTTTTGCATCCTGCATGGAGAGAGCTGGGAAGCGTTGTAAGTCTTCTAACTGAGCATTCATCATTTAGGCACTAAGGTGAGATTTACATCTTAGTGTCGCCATGCATTGCTTTTTCGACTATCGCCCTCTGTTTTTGGATCACATAGGAATCGAAGAAAATAGAAAAAGGTTAGGCTCTTGAATTGAATCTACTCAAAGCAAGTGATAACATTAAAAAATTTAAAAAAGGGGACTGCTAAAATACTTGACCTAAATAAAATTGATTAATTGGACTCATTGCCTTGGGTGAGAGAAGCCCTCATTTATTTTTAGGTTGCATTGGAAGGTCTCCTTCCCAGTGAGAGAGCGGCTTCGTAAGGATTAGAGCCTAAATCCCAGTCTGTGGCTGCCTTGTGTATCGCCTGGATTTCCAAAGTATTGGCGCTTCTATCATACGTAGACGAGTAGGGCTTGGTCAACAATGATGTTCTCTATTGTGTAGATCATCGACCTTATCGGAAGTATTGAGCTTGGCCACGCATTTACATGGGTGTCTGTCTCATCGTCTTGCGTCCGAGTAGGTTCTTGCACTCTCACGGGTGATTCCGTTGCGAGTAAGATCCGAAGTAGTGGTTTCACCTATCGCTTCGTCCCTCTATTTCTTTGGCTGAGTAGGGATCCAGGAAGGGTTACAAGGACCTTAAAAAGTGCATACTACATGTTACAAAGGAGGAGGACAAGTACGGGATACTTTTTCAGTAGTACTCTCTCTCCTATAAGCGTAGCGCTCTAAGGACTCGTTCAAATATTAATTGCCTGAAAAACAAATTTAAAACTTACAAAGATAATTGCAGAACCTTCATGGTTCCACGGGTCAAGTTGGTGAACCCATTACTTTGTGTTTGATTAATTAGCTTTATTAAGGTCAAGATCAAAAACATCGTGCACTCGTGCAATTTTGCTTCCTTCCTTGTTGACCCTTGTTTACTTTGAGTCGTTCTACTGTTATGCATTCCTTTTATTTCTAGTTGACCTTCGTATCCTTCATCCACATCGATCTTTCTCTTGATCTTCTATATGGTGACGCATGGGTAGTTGAGTCGAGATTCCGTCGACACCCATATCGGTTCCATATGCTCGCTTTCTCCAATAATTCGGGGTGATTCCTGAGAACCCGGTTCGAACTCCGCGAACCGATTTCCAGACTCCCTGCCTTCTTTAATAAATCGGGATCACTCTTGTCTTGAACTTTACCCTTTTTGGATGGCCATTGATTTCACTCCTTACCCATCGTTGTCTGATTTCACTCCTTACACATCGATGTCCTTAACAAAGTTCTGTGTTGAACTTAGCACAGAACACTTCTCTCCATCTAGTGCTGCAATTCAGAGTGATCGGAGCATTCTTTCCTGTGCAGACCAAGAGCCTGATTTTGAGCCAGAGATCCAAGCAGAATTTGAAATTGCTGGTGGAAGAGGAAAGGGACCGCATCCCCAACCAGAAGAAGTCAAGCTGGGGGAAGGGCAATACAACACGCAGAATGAGGTTAATAGCCAGCTGTTTGCATCAATACAGGTAATCTAGTAATAGTTGACTAACCAAGCCTTGGCCCAGACCGCCTTCCAAGACATGTTGAACGACTTGAGGAGGAGGAGGGCTGACAAAAGATATGGCAAAAGAGAGGATGGACCAGGACCAAATAATGAGTTTAATCAAAGATGGGCTGAAGATAAAATTTCAGTAGGTGGACCCAATTTCGAGAGAAGGGACACAGGACCACCACCTTTGAAGCCAACTCTAAAGTAGACATACAATCCTAGAGAGGGTTGCATCACAAAGTGGATCCAAATTCCACAAATCCACACCTACTTCGAGTTGAATCCGCAGTTTTTATCCATTCTCTCTATATTCCATGGGAACACTACAAAAGAACCATACATCCACCTCAAGAAATTCGGTCGCATATGTGCCACCGCTCACTACGCCGGTGTCCCATTGGGGGTAGTTAAATGGCTGCCTTTCCCTTCACCCTTCAAGACAAGGCCTTGTATTGGGTCGATCACTTGGGGAAGGTAGTCACGACCTAGGAGGAGTTAAAATCTGCATTTCTCCATAAACTCTACCCTTTTGGGCGTCTGAATTAGATGTGCTCCCGCATCTCTAGCTTCTGCCAGCAACCCCATGAGACTATCCATGAAGCGTGGGAAAGATTCAAGGATCTGCAGGAAAAGTACCCTCACCACGAGATCCCAAAGACCAGTCTCATGCAACACTTCTTTGGTGGGCTAACACTTGAAAGCTAAAAGCTCGTTGATGCCTCTTGCGGTGGGTCTCATTTAAAAAAGGACGAGGATGTTGTCTGGAGCATTTTTGAGGAAATGGTTGAAGGAGAAGCTGCTCAATCCTCATCATGCGCTTACATGATGTCTACCACCATCAGCAAGCATGTTAACATGGTTGCCCACACCGAAGACAGGGATGAGAGCTGCAACCTTAGCATCATTGGGAGCCACATGTCCAAGATAGATATCATTGAAAAGAGGTCACAGGACCTTGAAAAGATATCAGTAATTGAGAAGAGGACCCAGGACTTGAAAAAGCTTGATTTAATCTCCTAACAGCTGGAGCAGCTTGTCCGAGCTCTAAATGCCAATGCTTGCAATGTTGTGTCTGCCACTGCCGAGACTTTAGCTGAGAAGAAGGAGACATCATCTATTCAGTCACCTCAACCAAGTCCGTCGCAGCCCCAACCTATCCAGCATGTATACTACGCACAGGCATTGGAGCAGCCCCCACCATCTCAGACATAGATGGTTGTATATCAACCACAGCCCCAGCCTACCTATTCCGAGCAGTTCTTTCCACCTCCATCATTGATTCAGGAACTCAATGGTGTGGAACAATGAGATGCAGCTGACCCATCCTCAGGGATATTTTTCGGGTCAGAACATGGGCAATAGGACCTATAACCAACAGCAGCAATAGGGTGGAAGACCCTACCAGCCTAATCATCAGCATCCTCCTTATCAAGGAAACACATGGAGGCAGAACTATCAGCATGGTCCTCAACGGTCCGGGTATCACAATCAAGGGTACCATCAGCAACCAGCTGCCCAATATCCTCTTCAGAACTCACAATATTCCTCCCATCCTCCTCCTCACCAATTTTCTCAAGGATACAAGCCACAATCTCACCAGCCATATCAGCATCAGAAACCCCAATAGGTGAAATCTTCTGAGATTGTGCCGGTAAACCAGGCCCTTGCATGTCTTGAGTAATTGATGAAAAATATGGATGAGATGAACCAGAAGATCGACGATCTGACGGTTGCAAAAACAGTCATTCCATCTCAAGTCGAAGCGAACCTGAATAATTTCTGATGCAAGGAGTAGGTAGCCAGTAGTGTCCAACCCGATTGAGGTGAATTAAATTGCTTTTTATCTATTGTTGTTACTCTCAGGAGTGGTAGGACACTCCAGCCATTAGTAACGGTAAAAGAGAAGCATCTTGCATCTGATGGGGAATTGTCAGTCCGGCCAGCATAAGGGCCGAACAATATTTTTGGAGCAGCACCACCAGCAGAAAATTACAAAAAAATGAAGAAAATTCAAAAACCCAAAAAGACAACAACATACTCGGTGGAGACCGGCCAGCATTGGAGATGCATGCACGTGCCATAGAAGCAGTACCAGAGCAGAAGAGTTCAACACATGCAGCAGATCCAAAGCATGTACACAATGTCGAGCCTGCATTTTTTGGTCCACAACTTTTAGATGATCCTATACCTTTTTACCATCTACCTACAAACAATGATAGGGATAAAATTTTGAATGATATTGTTTCAGACTTTGTAAATATGCCTTTTCTCGAAGCAATGAAAAAAATATAAAAAAATGAAATTTTGAAAAAATGTTTTGTTTGACCCTACCATTATAGAAATTATCCAAAATTTCGTCTTGAACATGCCTTTAATAAAAGCTCTTGAGTACATGCCTGGCGTGAAGAAAGGATTGAAAGATGCATGTACAACTAGGCGCAGGCCTCATCCTCATAATGCCATAAGAAAAGGTGGCAAGTCTGAAAAGCATATTCTTACAATGGACACAGTCAATGTCATCAGCAACCTCTCAGACAAGAAGCCAGATAAGGGAGCACCGCTCGTTCGTTGTCAGATGTTCAACCAAGAGTTCGAACACACTTTGCTCGACAACGGCTCTTCTGTCAATCTGATGCCAGCTTCACTGCTCATATAATTCAGGTTAGGACGGCTCAAACCTACAAAGATGATTCTGCAGTTCGCAGAGAAATCTGTCAAGAGGCTTAGAGGCATGTTGGAGGATGTGATTGTCACAGTTCCGGGGATGTAATTCCCTGTCGATTTTATCGTGGTAGATATGGATGTCTCCACACTGTTGCTCCTCACCCCAATCATACTTGGATGACCGTCCCTGCAAACAGCTAATGCAGTAGTGAATTATGGCACTGGAGAGATCACCTTCGGCTCCAACAACAGCAAAATCGAGATAGAGATTGTTTCTGATGCAAGACGTACAAAGGGAACATCTGCAGCATATGATGAGGGTAATCAATCATTCTGAAGACTGTGACTTTTTGCAAAAATTCAAGACACCAACCTTTTTACGAATGATAATGAGATCCATGAATTCATCTGTCCTGAGGAAGAAATGGACAGCATAGTCGAATTTCCCCTTGTTGATCAGATGAGATTCTTGTTGATTTACTTGACAAGGTTCGGATGGAGATAATGTACCCTCAAGATCAAAAGCATATCATTGAAGATTTCTGCAATGTAGGGGAAATTATTGAAGAGTTCTATGAATGTTAAAATGAAGAGGCAGGACAGAACATGGTGGACACAGAACAAATGAAAGAACCACCACCTGCTATGATAGCCGAAGTCACCATTGAAGCAGCTCTCACTTCGTATGAGCTGAAACAACTACCCTCCAATATGAAGTATGCTTTCCTTGCGGTTGAACCTAATATGTACCCGGTCATTATCAATGCTCATCTGACCGAAGACCAGGATTCTCGACTGATGGAGATTCTTGAACAAAACCGCAAGGCAATTGGTTGGAAAGCTTTGGATCTCTACAGGATTAATCCTTCCCTTTGCTTGCATCACATCTTCCTTGAAGAGGATATCAAACCCTCCCAATAATTTCAGAGAAGGCTAAATCTAAACCTGTGGGAGGTTGTCATGAAAGAAATTCAAAAATGGTACGATGTGGGATTCGTATTTCCCATCTCCGACAACAAATGGGTGATCCCTCTGCATGTAGTGCCAAAGAAATCAGGGATCACTATCGTGAAGAACTACAAAGGAGAGGTGATTGCGACCAGAGTACCCACTTCTTGGAGAGTGTGCGTGGTCTATAGAAGACTCAATCTCGCCACCAAGAAGGACCACTTTCTGTTGCCCTTCATCGACCGGATTCTCGAGAGACTGGTCGTGAAGGAATACTTTTGCTTCTTGGATGGATACTCTGGATATAATCAAGTTGTTATAGCTCCTGAAGACCAAGAAAAGACCACATTCGCATGTTCCTTTGGTATGTACGCCTTCAGGAAAATGTCGTTCGAGCTATGCAATGCCCCAATCATATTATATTTCAAAGGTGTATGCTTGCAGTTTTCATTGATATGATGGGTAATTTTCTTGAGGTCTTTATGCACGATTTCTCGGTCTACGAGGACTTCTTCGATCAATGCCTTGATTATTTAGATCGAGTCTTATTGAGGTGCTGCGAAGTAAATCCGATGCTCTCGTGGGAGAAGAACAACTTCATGGTGACTGAGGGAAATGTGTTGGGTCACGTTGTATCTAAACGTGGCATGGAAGTTGATCCAGCCAAGGTGAAGGTGATTTCCAAGCTAGAGCTGCCAACAACCATCAAGTAGGTCAGGTCATTCTTGGGCCATATCGGTTTTTATCGGCGATTTATCAAAGTTTTTAATAAGTTGGCCAAACCGTTGACCGAGTTGCTAGACAAGGAGAATGATTTCATTGTTGACAACCATGTGCTCCATACCTTGAATCAGTTGAAAGAACTTATCACTCAAGCCCCTGTCTTGCAGCCACCGATTTGGACACAACCTTTTGAGATAATGATTAATGCGTCAGATTATGCCATCGGTGCTGTGCTTGGACAGAGGAAAGATAACGTCCCATTTTCTATTCACTATGCTAGTCGAACGCCGGTGAAGCTCAAAGAAATTACACAGTCACTGAGAAGGAGCTGCTAGTTGATGACACGCCTAGCAACAAGGGTATAAGGTACTCAAGGGTCGTTGCGACCCAAGTCACCAGACGTGGTCGATCGAGAAAAAGAGACCACCAAAAAAGATGAAATCAACTCGAAAATCCAATAGCGGTCTTGCTATTTTATTAACCTGGTATAGCGACCAGGGTCGAACACAAGGAGCACGTGATGGCCTTGCGGCCTACGAAGTAGTCTAAAATAAAACAAACTAAAATAAAATGTATTTTTGGTGGATTTTAATTTTTATAAATTTTTTTGGATTTTTAAAGAGTTAAGAAAATAAGGAAAACAAACAAACAAGGCAATTCAACAATTTCTTTAATGCATCAAAATCAAGTAAAAATTCAAATAAAATTGTTTTTAAGTGTTTTATAATTTTTACTGTTTTTGTTCAATTTTTGAAATTTTTCTGATTTTTATTTAATTTTCTAAAAATAAAACAAGGCTAGAAAATGGAGGTACTGTCCAGCCGATCTTAAGGGACTTAGATAAAATATCTAAAAATCCCTAATAAGCCTGGAGGTAATTTTCCTGTAAAGAGAAAGAAACAAGGAAACTTTAGGCACCTTAATTATTATTTTTGGATTTTTAGATTATTTATTAGAATTTTATGAGTTTTTAGATGTTTTTCAATTTTTAAGAGTTTTATATGATGAAAAATGACCAAATTTGGTCAGAAAATCAAACAAGCCAAAACAAACAATAGCTAATTTTTTTGTAATTTTTAGATAAGTTTTAATATTTTTCGTGAATTTTTAAAACAAACAGTAACAAAAATAGTTGTTTTTGAATTTTTAAAAATATCAAATAAAAGCAAAAATGTCTCCAAAAATTCCAGAAAATTTTACAACATGGCAGGAGCCTCGTGTCCAATTTTCATCGAATTTAGAGTAAGTTTGATATTTTATTCAAAAATAAAACCTAGGTACAGTGCACAGGGACCTATACGCAAATATCCAAAGCTCTGGGGGGTCTGGTGCAAATTTCCCAAGAACTCACGCGCGCAGCGCGTGTCTGGGGCACACAGGGACCTATCTGCAAAGAAATTAAGTTCCTGGGCTAAATAATAACAAGTATTAAAAGCCCAGGGGACTTAATGTAATTTACCCACAAATATAAAGCACATGTGCATAAAAACTACTCACAGGGGCATAGCTGCAATTATCCAAAAACATTCATTCATTCCATAACAGTGCAGAACTACAGAGCTAAATATGCAAAATACCCAACAAAACACGTGTCGATGCACGTGTTACACCATAAACAGGGGCATATATGCGAATAAAATAAAGCTCAGGGTCCAAAGTGCAAATGTACCGAAAATAAAACAACTACGCTATGTATTTACAGGACTAAACGCTAAATAAACTAAAGAGGAGGGCCTAAGGGTAAATTACCCTTTATTAAGTCGAGCCGACGGATGGGCGCCACGTCACTGATCGGACGGCTGGGAAGGGGTGGCGCCCAAGGCTGGATCTTCGACGTTGATCGGACGGTCCAGGCGCTGCCACGTGGAAGATCAAACGGTGGACGGGGGCGGTGGCTGAATCTCGCTGGATCGACGGTGGAGATCGACCCTCAAAGGATCTGGCGATTGATGCTGCTCCTCAAATGGACGAACGTGATCAAATCTGGAGCTCGGGGTCGATCGGATGTCTCTGAAGGATGGAGGAAGAACTGGGATCCGGCGAACTTCGCCGGGCTTGTGTCGGCGCTGGTCTCCTTCTGGAAGGCCTCTGATGATCGGAACAGGAAGCTGCGGGCCCTCCACGTCTACTGGAGGCCTCCGATGACTCAATGGAGCTCCGAGGAGCTCTGGAGAGTCGGGCGGAGGCGGATCTGCTGGACCTAATGGTCCAAGCCCTCAAATGGGCTTGGATGTAGCTGCAAAGTGCATCAGCAAACTCGCGGGTCGAGGGCAAACTTCCTCGACCCCGTTAGGTGTGGTGAAGGTGGTCGGTGAGGCGTAGTGGTCGAGCTCCGGCGAGGGGGTGGACGGAGGAGCTCGAATCCCCAGCTCCTGTGCGAGCTGGGTTGAGTGGAAGTGCGGAGAAGTGCGCGAGGGAAGGGCGAATGCGATGATGGATTCCGATGATCGAGTGGAAGGATGAGATGGTCGGAATCGGCGATAGTCGGCGACGGCGAAAATTGCGGGAAAATCGAAATCGGAAGAAATGGGAAAGAGTCTAAGCTACCTAGGTGGTCGAGTCGACTAGGGAAGAGCTTGGGCAGCTCTGGGTCCTTGCCTCGAGGACCGTCGTCGTCCGAGGCTCGAGCTCCTGCTCTGGGCGAAGCACGGCGGCGCTAGCTCACCGGATCAGTGGTTCGAGCACCCTCAGCCTCGCTGCTACACCTCCGGGGCAAGCTGTCACTCTCACGCGAGAGGTGGAGGTCACTGGGTGGAGGAATGACGATCCAAAGATGAGGAATGAAGTGGCGGAGCTCGAGATTTATATGGGTGCAGGTCCGGCTAGAAGTGATCGGGTAGGGCAATGTGGAGCGCGGACCCCAAGGCGGGTGTGCCGGCGAGGGTCTCGGATGTGGCAGGAACAAATCAGACACGGGGTTTAGGGGAATGGTGATCGGGTTTAGGCGCAATAATCGAGAGAAATCGGGTCGGGCACCTAATACCCGTGGGAAGTGGTCCTGGGGGGGAAGTTGACCGGGCGGTCAACAACCCCCTGGACCAATAGGAAAAGGCCATGTGGAAAAGATTTATAAAATCATTTAAAAATAGTAAATGGCCGATTTATTAAAAATTCAAAACATGAAATATTTGTGTTTTAATATTTTCTATTTTTTGTGATTTTTAATTAATTTTTCAAGATGAAAATAAGGTATTTACAATATAGTACTATGCATAGGTATATATACAATATAGGATTTTTAATTTTGATTTTTAATTAGTTATTTTTATGCATTTTTATCCCCATTTTATATTTTATTTATTTATATCATAAAATAAGGAATAAAAAGATATTTTTATTTATTTTTACTATTTATATACATAGGTGAAATAAATAGATATATACATGGTATATTTACAATGTATTTTTGGGTTTTTAATTTTGTTCTTTTTATTTTTTTTGTTTTAATGGTTTTTATTTTATTTATTTACAACATAAAAAGTAGAATATGTACAAATTTTATAAAAATTAATTTTATTTATTTATAAGGTGAAATAAATATAAGTATGGTTGTATGTACAAGGTAGGTATATACAAGTGATTTATTTTTATTTTCTTTTTGATTTTTCTATTTTTATCTTGTTTTTATATTTATAAATATTTACAAATATTTACAAGCCCTTTTTAGTCTATTTTTTAGAGGAAAATATTTTTATTATATTTATAGGCATATTTACACACATGAGCCCCTATCTCCCTCTACTTTGGCTTTTATGCGGTCAGGCCCATGCTGAGCCCTCCCTTGGGTTAGGTTGCTCAATATTTATTCTAAATATTTTCCTCTTTTTCTTTTTGATCTTTATTCTTTTATTTTTGCACAAAAACATGCTAATTATTACTTTTTACACCATGCATGCTTTTGGTAATTATTTATATTTACAAATATATACATGCATTTGCAAAGGTTTTTGTAGCTAAAATATAAGAATAAAGAGTGATGAATGAGTATTCATCACTAGCGGTAGTCTTTGCCTTGGAAAAGTTCAGATCCCATCTCCTCGGGTCTAAGGTCATCATCTACACAGATCATTCGGCCATCTGATACTTACAGCAGAAAAAGGACGCCAAGCCACATCTCATTCGGTGGATCCTTCTCCTCTAGGAATTTGACCTTGAAATTCGAGATAAACCTGGCGTTAAGAATGTGGTGGCCGACCACTTATCCAGACTTTTCGAGTCTGAATCTCCTGAGTTGAACTTGCAATCGATCACACAGACCTTTCTAGATGAGGCAATTTTGTCAATTACCTTTCTTCCATGTTATGATAATATTGTGAACTATCTTATAACCAAGAAAACTCCACAAGATTGGCCAAAGTTTAAAATCGACAAATTTTTGTCTAAATCCACTACTACCAGTGGGAGGATCCGTATCTATTCTGTGAGGAGGCAGATTGCATCTGGAGGAGGTGTATTCCTCAGGAGGAAGTTCCGAGTGTCCTTGCACTTTATCATGGTCAAGAATCTAGAGGACACCGTTCAGGCAGACAAACAATAGCAAAGGTTCTTCAGAGTAGCCTTTGGTGGCCTACATTATTCAAGGATGTAGAAGATTACGTCAAGTGTTGCACTGACTGCCAGAAGATGGGTGGTACCATAAGAATGAGAGACACGGTGCCTCTCAAGTTCATTCAGATATCAAACGTCTTCAACGCAAGGGGCATCGACTTCATGGGACCATTTTCGAAACAGCCATGGCTACAAATATATTATACTTGGTGTCGACTATGTGAGTCACTGGGTGGAGGCTATTCTCGCCCGAACCACCGACACTGTCGATTCTTAAGAGATCACATCATTGCACGGTTCAGGATTCCCAAAATTCTCATATCAGATGGGGGTACCATTTCATAAATAGAGAGGTGAAGAAGTTAACACAAGTATTCTGCATAGAACAATGTGTCGCTTCACCATACCATCCATAGTCCAATGGCTTGGCTGAATATTCAAACAAGGAGATAAAGATAATTCTACAAAAGCTCGTACGTTCGGATCACAAGAACTGGTCTCGGCTACTTGATTCAGTTCTCTGGACATATAGAACCGCGTACAAGTCTCCTTTAGGAATTTCCCCTACTGCCTTATGTATCGCAAGCCATGTCATCTGCCCATTGAGCTGATACATAAATTTTTATGGGCCATCAACATCTGCAACTTAACTCGGAGAAAGCAGGGGAAAACAGAAAAGTGGATCGAATAGTTTATTGGAATTTAGAGATTATGCGTATGACAACAGCCTGATGTACAAGGAGAAGGTCAAGAAGTGGCACGACAAGTATATCCGCCACAAATCCTTCGAGCCCGGTTAGAAGGTGTGGTTGTTCGATGCAAAACTAAATATCTTTCCAGGCAAACTGAAGAGCAAATGGACTGGGTCGTTTATAGTGAGCCATGTGCGTGACAACGAAAGTGTAATGATATCTGGTTTGTCAGCTGACGCATAGTCATTTGTGGTCAATGGACAGCTTTTGAAGCCTCATCTTGAACATGACACATTCTTGTCTATTGTTGACTCTGTTCAAGTGGTGTATGATGACAAACTGAATACTTTGTTAGCTGCAGTCGAAGGAAAAGCGGATCAAAATATTTTTGAATGACTTTTTCTTCTTTTCTTCTTTTCCTTCTTTTGTCTCTTATTCTACTGAAAAGGTGGCATCCCCTTCATCATTGCTACTCTTAGGGCGTACTTTGTCCTAAGTATAGGGGGATGCACATCCCAAGTTGGTCAAATTTTTTATGCTATCTGCACTTATCTTTTCTTCTTTTCTTCTTTTCCTTTTCATTTTTATTTTCTATCAAAAAAGTGTCGTCCCTTTTTGCCAGTCTTCTATATTCCAGTACGTACTTTGTCCTAAGTATAGGGGATATGCACCCCGGGTTCTTCTATTCTTTGATCCTCTCCATTGTCTCCTCTTCTTGTCTATACTTAGGGATATCTTACCCTAAGTATAGGGGAGACAGTTTGAGTATAATATGTTCATTCCCACCCTTGACCCTCCCTGCCTTGTGTACAGTGTGTTTATACTTAGGATTATTTGATCCTATGTATAGGGGGATGGTCAACTTCTCATTCGTTCATTCATTTCTTCATCTATTATTCTTTAAACTTTTCTATACTCAGTACGAGTCATGTCTTCTCTTTTCCTCTCTGATCTATGAGGACATAGCTCAAGTTAAGTGTAGGGCGGTCGTATATACTCTGTATATACTATAACCATAACTCGTACTTTCATATTTTTGTGATAATAATCAAGGCTAAAAATATTTATTAAAATTCATTGAAAAGACCTAATAAAAGATATTTATTATTCCTCAAATTCTTTATGTAATTAATGACTAATAAATCAGGTAAAAATATTTTTGCAAAATATTTGAAAAATAGTTTGAAAATCCTTTTGAAAATTTTTTGAAAACTATTTGGAAAATATTTTGTTAAATATTTTCAACCATTGTAAAAAAAAACTTTTGCTTGTAAAAATCTCTTTTCTTTGTGTGAAATAAAAATGTTTGAAAATGATTTGCAAATGGTTTAGAAAATGGTTGCAAATGTTTTAAAAAATCTATATATAGAATTTTAAAAACCTTTACAAAAATGATTTTCAAATTTGTGTTAAAATTATTTGTTAAAAATATTTTGGACTATAGTTTTTAAATTGTTTGTAAAATCTTTTCCAAATAAGTTTGAGGAATATACACATCACACTAAAATTCTATATTAAATTGTATATATACCTATAAAATGAGCACTTACCCCTTGTAAATTCTTAAAAATCTAACTCTTGTAAATATAAGATACATCCACATGTAAATATTTGTACCTAGTTTTTATCCAAAATCTTTTATTTTCAAAAAGCACAAAAACATTTGCAAAAACTAAAAATACCAAAAATATTTGCAAAACCTTTTTGAAAAATACAAAAAAATGCATTTATATCATCTTTGTCAAAAATCCATAAAAAGTTCAAACCTTTGAAAATTACATCACAAAAATATTGTCTGCATTGTACATAGCATTTGCATAGCATCCGCATTTTTCAGATTGAGTTTGATAATTGAACAAGTCTAAGTAGAATCCGAAGATTGGAGCTTGGTTGGACCTTAAATCTACCTAATTACAGGAACCTTGTAGGAGCTGGAATTGAGGTACTTCAAGTCTAGTTGACTTAATTCTTTGAAGATTACGAGACTTGCTTCAATGGATTCTTGACTGCCTAAATAGAGTATTTCATAGCACACGCAAGGCTCGTGTTGATAATAACCTAACTTGGACACCTGCACCTTTCACTTGGCTCAACTCAGTTGGAGTGGTGAGGGGATTGGATTTATCGGTATGAGATGCCACACAAGTGGAAACATTTGTCCTCGTCTAGGGAGGGAAGTGCACCCCAACCCATCTAGTAGCAGAGACGTCTAAAGACAAGAGAGTGTGGGTTGCAATAATGCTTCAAAGAGGGATAGTCTACTGGCTCAAGAGGAAAAACTCCTTGTGTAAATGTTTGTATATAGTACTTCAAAAAAAAGACAAAAAAACTCCAAAAAAGTAGACAGGCTTGATTGAAAATAAAATGCATGATGGAGTGTATATATTTGTATAGTCAATAAGCAAGCTTGAGCTTCAAAGTCAAATCATGTGAGCCTGCAGCTGGATGACTTGACTACACTGGTCATGCATCCTAAGATAGGTAGCTACACTGGCTACCATCCATTCTTCTCTTCACCCCCTCCTCTTGAGCTAGTTGTCACTTGAACAAGTGGCCTTAGAGAAATAGCGAGGTTAGAGTTAGACTTCGTGCTTGGTTTAGATATCCTGCTGGTGACCCACTTGAAGAAGCTTTTCTCCTAGTCCCCGGATGAAGGACCTGTCGAAGTATGGAGACCCCTAGCGCTTGACATCTGGTTTAGTCTTCAATCAAATAATTTTCGAATCGAAGTCTGACTTCACAAAGCCTCTTCTCCTCCTTCCGCCACAGCTACCCTTGTCAGAAACTCGGACCTCTAGTAGGCTTTGTCAGTCCTTGATTCGACCGGGCTAGCGTGATTAGGCTTGATCAAGACTTTCTCTCTCCGTTCGCACACTTCTCCTATCGTCTAGGCTCGCATTCTCTCTTTTTAGAGAGCCCTCTCGGTCTCCTACGCTTCGCACTGTCGAAAGAGCTTTCCAACTTCCCGAAAGAAGGAGCGAGCGAAGACTACTATATATTTGCCTTTACCGCGGGAAACATTCCCTCTCCGGCTCTACGGCTGTTCCCTGGCATCTTTCCTCACAGCCTTTGCTTTCTATATAAGACGAACTCCGGTACCCTGACTTTCCTAAGCCTAAGATAAGAAAGGAGAGCGAAAGAGTAGAGTAGGCTCGTCTAAGAGCATATTCTATCTACGAGAGTAAGGTGCCGGTGACGAAGAGAAATGACCTTGAACGTCAGCGAGAAGTGGCGAAAAAGACTCAATCAATGGTCTGACTATGACTATATATAAATGGGGTATAGCCACTGTCCAGTCAAAAGTCTGGGGAAAGATGAGATTGATCCTAATTGTCTATTGCTCCTGGAATCTCACTATTGGCTTGCCTTCTATATTCAAACAGAAATCTGATCTTGTTTTGGGAATATTAGAGGTATTAGAGCAAATTTGCGCGATGACTCAGGCCTCGAATTGACTCCTAGTTATGCAACTGAACTCCTGCCCTCGGAAATCTGTCTTCTGGCTTAGCGCACGGATAACCAAAGGTCAGGTGTCGGAGCTCAAGTGAAAGCCCCTAAGAAACAATCAGGACAGGAAGAGGAAGGGAAGAGAATCATAGTACATGTGCCGGATCAAAGCTGGCTAGGAGAAAGGACCGTCAAATCGCTAGACGACTTGACTTCCGAGGAAACTGACGAAAGAATGAGCACAAACCAAGGCTTTAGTTACTTCAACTATTTATTCGGGGGGCGGAATCCTGCGTCTGTGACGGAAAGGTCTTCTGTCTTCACCGAAGTAGAGTACGCACGTACGATTTATTCGGTTTGTTCTAGTTGCTTGGAAATCTCGTATAAGAGGGGGTTGGAAAGTAGTCCCCTCGGGGGTCTTGGAAGGTGACACCAGAACCTTATGGGGGCTTGTGGTTTTTTATATGAGGAGGCAATGGTGGACTGACACTAGGGCCCGCCGAAGGGAAATGGCTCTCCTGTTATGTCATTTCTCACTTTTTTTCCTATCAGTGCTCTCAGGGGGTTGGATAGGTTACCTATCTCTTTTCGGTATGCCGCTCCGCGAGCAGAGCGAGAGAACGAAGTGGGCTGTGGTGATGTTGGAATTTTCACCTATTTGTATCTATTTAGTGATTAGTCTGCTAGTTTCTTTGATCCCACTCGGTCTTCCTTTTCTATTTTTTTCAAATAGTTCGACCTATCCAGAAAAATTGTCGGCCTACGAATGTGGTTTCGATCCCTTCGGTGATGCCAGAAGTCGTTTCGATATACGATTTTATCTGGTTTCCATTTTCTTTATTATCTTTGATCTGGAAGTCACCTTTTTTTTTCCTTGGGCAGTATCTCTCAACAAGATTGATCTGTTTGGATTTTGGTCCATGATGGCCTTTTTATTGATTTTGACGATAGGATTTCTCTATGAATGGAAAAGGGGTGCTTTGGATTGGGAGTAAGCAGAAGGAAATACATCGCTCCTCAAGGAAGGAGTTGCTGGATTGGGGAATCACTGGGTTGTCATCCTAGAGAAGTCATTCTATTTGTCATTTCAGTTGGGGAGAGCCACTATCACATACACGATACAAATCAAATTCATAGTCGTAAGTGTCTGCGTATAAGTTGAAGTATTCTGACATGGCTATTGAGGAGACTTGGGCAGAGTTTTGGGATTCTCGAAGGCTGTTGGATTCCAAATCTGATTCCCAATGAGGTTCTGCCCGCATTAAAATTCCAATGGTCTGACTTAAGTTCCAAACTTTAATTTTGTAAAGACAAGTTTGATAATTAAACTTAATATAAGTTCTTTCTTTTTCTTTTCTTTGTTTTTCTTTTTGCACTTATTGCATAAGTGTTTGATATGGACTAGCAAAGGCAAGTATAGAGGGGTGATGAGTCTCCATTTCATCACCTTTATTCTATCATTTTGATCTTAAAAACCTAGTAAATGCATGTAAATAACTTAATTTGCATAATTTAACATTCATGCATTTATTGTATAAAGTGTGTATAATATATTGTTTAGTACCAAAACTATAGAATAAAGAACAGAAAAGAAAAAAAGAATAAAATATTGAATATATTTTATGACCCTAAACCCCAAGACCTATGCATCTTGATGACTAGGTCGACAAGGAATAGAGTAGGGGGAGATAAGGGTCCAAAATACAATAAAAATCCCTTTTATTTATTCCATTATTTATTCATTTTGGAGACCTATTTTATTTTCACTTTTTATACTTCAAATAAATTAAATTTGTATAAGAAAATTGTAGATAATAAAATATATAAAAATATATAATTGAGTTTACACAAAAATAGTACACAGTAAAAAAGTTACACTCAGAATAAAATTCCCAAATCCCAACTTTCCAGACCCATATCTCTCAAATAAAAACTCAAAATATATCAAAATCACCTAACAAGCTATTTAATGAAGGTGGTTTCTTTTTTTTTTGGAGTTAAGGTGTGAAAGTTAAGTTTTGGACTTCTATTGTATAGTATACCCGATAAAAATAATCATTTTATTTATTCTTCGTTATTTTATATTTTTATAATGTTGTAAATATTATTTATATATCTACATATTAAAACTAAAAATAAAACATTAAAGAATACACTAAAATAAAATATCTATAGAAAATACATGGTAAAATACTTATATCTATACCTATATAATAAATAGACTTATTTATTTAAGTATATATATTACATCAGGAAATTATAATAAAAATTTATTTGAGTATATAAAAACAAGTTATAAATATATAAATTAATAAAATAAAACAATAAAACAATAAAATCAAAAATACAAAATAAAAATAAAATTCACAAATATAGATAAATATACCTATAATTAAGCCCTAAAAAGTAACTTATAATTATATACCTCTAAAACAATAAATAAAAATCATAATAAAATAATTTAAAAAATAATAAGCACTTTTTATTTTATAACTTAAAATTAATGAAAACAATATTTTATTAATTATTTTCTAATTAACTTTTGATTTTTTTAATCTGGTTTGTCGTTTTCTGCTGATGTGGACCAAACAGGGGAGAGGGCGGTGAGCTCTGCACCCTGCGACTCCAGGCACGGTGAGTTCTATTTTCTTCGCTCTTTACACTCGTAGCAGTAGCATTAGCCTAGAGGTACTTGTTATTTCTTTTGATTTCTGCTCGAATTAGCTTAATCCCCACGTGTGTAGTTCGCCGGAGCTGAGCTCCGGTGAACCATTTCCATCGTCTCTGCTAGTCGATCGATCCGCCAAACCACATCATCTCTTTCCCCACCATTTCTCCATCATATTCTACGGATCGTACATCCAGATTGACCCCGCAATCTGGCTACCAGATCTCCTCTCCCTCGCCTCGCCGGAGTATCCGCCACCACGCAACCTACGCCTCATCTGGACGCCTGGAGGGTCGAGGCATTTTTCCCTCGACTTTCTTAACTTCCCCTGCAGGTATAGGGAGCAAAGAAGCCATCTGGAGTGATTTTTTGTAGTGGTAGGAGACACCTGAAGCATCGATTCTTCCTCGACCTCTTGGTGGAGCTCCAGTGACCCTCCGCCATTTTTGATGCATCTAGCCGACAGAGGACCCCTGCAGGAGCATACTGGGGCATTTTAGAGCAGCTCTGCGCGACGGAGGAGGGTGATCCCGTCGGGAGAACTTCGCTTCGGTGGTGTTCTTCCCAGTTCGTCGACCAGCCTTCTCCACCATTTGATCTAGAAGGTGCCCAGTTCGATGGTGAGCCGTTGGATCGAGCCCTCCGCCGGCCATTGATCTCCACCTGGAGATTCAATCCAGGGCGTAGATGCGAAGCAGTATCGCGGCGTGTGGATGTGATGCGTGGCTTAAGTGGATCATCTCTGTCATCTGTACGCTCTGCGTGTGGGTATTTTGTGATCTTTCCCCGCGTAATTTTTTATTTAATCTTTAGGATGCAAACTTTCATTGGCCTTTATTTATTTTTGTAAAAAATGCAGTTAGGCCCTCCAACTTTATATATTTGTTATTTAGTCCATGTTACATCACCTCACGTGATGCCTATGTGAGGGGCATTTTGTAGGCGGGACCCTGAACTTTGTTGTATTTTTTATTAGTCCTGGAACATTTTAATTATGTTATATATTTTTGGTGAAATTGTAAAAAGGCCCCTCGACTTTATTTTATTTACAAAAATGCCCCTACCAGTAGTGTAGTTTCTTTTTATTGTCTTTATTTATTTGAAATATTACTTTTGCTCTTAAAAACTCCAAAAAAATTAGGATAGGTGCATGTTAATGTGTTGATCCGCGACATATTTTTACATTGCATTTTTAGGTAATTTAAATATTTCATAAAAATTGATAAGAGTCTTTTTATCCCTGTTTGCAATAGAAAACCCATAAAAAATATTAAAATCATTTTGAAAAATTCCCAAAAAAATATATTTTTTATTTACTTACGTATTTTTAACCTCTAGACCAAAAATCCCTAAAAATTACAAAAGAAAACTCCTAAAATTTGAAAAACACCAAGAACTTTTATAAAAATCTATAAAATTACTAAAAATCCCAAAAATTATGTTTCCTGTTTTATATTTTTTCTCTATATTATTATCTTTTTATTAAATTAATTTGGAGAAATTTTGACTCTGGTTGCTATTTTTTATCTCTATTTTAATTTGGCCTATTTAATCAAACCCTATTTTAGGGTATTTTTTACTTTAAAAATATATAAAAATTAGCAAAATTCTCTGAAAAATCACAAAAATAGTAAAAAATTAATTAAACTCTAAAAATAATATCTTTATTTTATTTTTATTAATTTTATTAGTATAAATATTAGTCTACATTGTACATACTTTATTTGTAGCTTGTTAAAATATTTTAAAAGAAAAAATATAAAAATCTAAAAAGAAAATATAAAATTAGAAAATTAAAAATCACAATATTGAGATATAAAATAAAATAAAATAAAAATTCAAAAATCCACAAAAAAATCATTATTTTGGCTAAGTAGTTGAGTGATAAATGGTGCTATGATTCTACATCTTTGCCAGCTCTACTCCATTGCTTCATGTGTTTGACCCCTACTTCTCTGTCATTATACATTCTTAGTAGGATATAATAAATTTTAAATCCTACTCTTAATTGTTTAATTATCTGTGTGGGTTAATTGTTGAAACAATGAGAGGATTCGAGCAGTCGCCTCAGCTACAGTGAGCCTGATTTGCCAGGCCATTATTTAGTGACTCCCATTTTTTCGCTTTTCAACGGGGGTGGAGAGGGAACACAGTGCGTTGGGCGGGGCTCCGGGGGGCAGTGTGGGGAGGGGGTGCGCAGGGGGGCGGTTGTGCATGGCGAGACGTGCGGGGAAGGGGAAGGGTGGCGGTGGCGTGGGGGGCACATGGGGTAGGGTTAGGGTTAGGGTAGGATACAAAACCACGGTGTAGGACCGTTGCTCCGATACCATGTTGGGAAAAACCCAATAACCTGATATTCATAGGACCACTGGCTTATATAGGAGAAAAGCCCCTGGGTAAATAACACGATACGTACATGAAAAGATGAAAATACATAAATAACACTAAAGATGGGAATAATCTCAACAAATATAATAAATTACTTTAACTCACAATGGTATTTGTGCGGAATACACGTAAAAAATTAAGGATAAAACTACAACGACTAAAGTAAAATGAAAATATACGATATTTTGTAAGGTAAAATGGGACTGCCCCTCGAGGAGTTAACTTGGCTCTCCCTCCCTATTTTTTTCTTTTTTCTTATTTTTTTGAAAATGAATCCATAGAAACTCATTACTATATCCTATACCATGATAATAGAGACTCCTATGCCATCCACGTAGATGACCATTTTTTGACAGTCGCAGAATTATTGAAATCGATCTTAGATGAATGACATAATTTAGGGACTAATGATGAACATCCACATAAGCATTTTTCAAAATAAAAAATGAGGGAAATGGGGGGTTACCTTTCCAAGTGTGCAGCCCATTTTACCCATTTTGTAACTAGATCCCTGACCTAGTGACCACGTATCTAAAAGATATAATAAAATAAATGGACTTATATACTTGTGTCACTTCGAATTTCTGCAACTACACTTATGTCTTTTTCTTTTTTTACGACACTCCTGACTCAGTGCTTTTGCAAAATTAATAATATTGCCCTTTTGTTAATGTAATATGAAAGAGTAAGTTAATAACATGACAATACTATGAATTTTGTAAGAATATAAGAGCACACAAAAAATTAGGCGCATGAGAGTATTTGTAGAAATTAAAGAAGGTACACATGTAAAAATCCCTAAAATAAAAGTTGTAATAATCAAGCCTCCCTATTTAAGGGACCCAATTGTGGAGGAGATTCATGATTCTATGCTTTAAGGCCATGTTGGTTTGAGGGATAAGTCCTTATTCTTCAAATTTGTTGACGTTCAATAGATGATCAATGTTTTATTGATGGAATCAATACGATGGATAGGGTTCAACCACATATCCCTCCAACATCGGTCTCTCTCACCGTAATAATACAAATATATTTTCGAATCAAACAACGTTATCTAATATAACTATTTTTATCCATTATTCCTTTCTGCCCAATTGTACCGAGAATAACATATTACTACCATTTATCCCTCGTAATTCCTTCAAATCTATCCTTTTACTTGGACAGAAATGAAGAATAAACCATCTTATTCCTTGGAGGCGTTCAGTTCAGGAATAAACAAAAACTAGTGCTTACCCGTGCGCTGCACGGGTCGGACGAATTAATGTTGTACTGATCTTCTAAACATGAACGTGTTCTCACGTTTTCCTTGACAATGCATTTAGGGGACTATTATGAATTTACATGTGGAATGGAAGTTGTGTGTACTCAATTTGTACAACCGAATGTTAGGGACCCATGCAAAAGCAACGTGTTAAACAACAAAGTTATCGTCATTTGTATTGAAATTGTGATTTTAAAATTCCATCGTTTTCCATTAAACACTACCTCAACATTTGCATTTCTAACTAAACATCTATCTAAAATGCAACAATTCCTCAAATATCAATCAGACAATACACAATTACATGCTTATAGCCAGACATGAAGAAATCCTTCTGCTGTATAAAAATAAAGTAAGAATATTTTAGCATATATGCTTTCGGTAGCTTGGAAGAAATCAAATAAAACATTATATGATATCCATAAACTTCATCAGATACTAATAACAATAACAGTAACACAATGAATTAGCCATTCATAGTTCTTTTGAGAACCTAACAGAGGAAATCGAAGTTTTAACTATACCCCAACATCATTGAAGGCAGCCCTTCAGTTCTCTTCCTAATTAATGGGTACGACTCGATACGAAGTCGGAGTTCTAATAATGCCATCAACATTAAAGCCCATTCTCGAATTCCCTTCCCCATTTCAGGGATCGATCAAAGAAAGTTATTCTCCACACCCATCATAACTCAACGGGAATATGCAATGTCAGGCGGTAGATGTTGTATTCACCACTGCCACCTTACAAAGTTGGGGAGCCTCCACGCCTCCGTTGTAGCCGATAAGGAGCTCTCGCGTCAGCATGTTGGAGATGTTTTCGTTGATTCCACCTCCCTCGCATGAATGCTCAGTAGCGAGGCTTCCACATGAGCCTAGCTGTCATCTGACGACTCCTTGTTGGCAACTTGATCGAGCGAGGAGGGGATGGGATCGGAGAGGACGTTTTGGGCAACAGAGAAGTACCTGAGGCGACGGAGGGATGGGAGATCGATCGGAGAGAGATCCGGCTAGGTCGTTGCCGCCAATTAGGGTTGATGAAAGGAGAGAATGACATAGGCAGAGAGAGATGGAGGGAAGAGCGTTGGCGGGAACGACGGTGGATAGGGATGCAAACGGTCGGATACGGATACGGATATAGTTATTACCGTATCCTTATCCGTTTTTCGATACGAATACGGATGCGGATACAGATATTGACAGATATTAAAACTATCTTACCATACTCTTAAAAAATGGATACGAATGTAAAATGGATAATGATCGTATACAAGTAATGTTAGAAATACTCTATAGAAACAACTGAAATATATACAAATTGTATGGAAAACATATGATATAAATTTATTAAATGTGTTTGTATCATAAAAATTATACAAATATGGTAAAAAAAAGTATAGAATTATACTATATATGATTATAAATAAATGTATGACTATATTTATATACAAAAACGGATTTACGGATACAGATACAGATGTTTACGGATATCAAAACGATATCCATATCCATTTGGTAAAAAAAGTATAGAATTATACTATATATGATTATAAATAAATGTATGACTATATTTATATACAAAAACGGATATACGGATACAGATACAGATGTTTACGGATATCAAAACGATATCCATATCCGTATCCATTTTGAAACGGATACGGATATGGATGTTGAAATCTATATAAAATGGATACGGTGACGGATCGGATACGGATATATCCGTAACCGTTTGCATCCTTAGCGGTGGATCATACATAGGAGAAATGTCAGGGCATTTTCGGTATGATGGCAGGAAATGGGGGGATCAAAGGGCAAAACGGATACATAGGAGAAATTTAGGGGCATTTTCTGTATGATGGCAGGAAATGGGGGATGAAAGGGCAAATCGGGAATTGAGGGGCCAAAAATTAATGGGGCCGACGCCCTTTAATATATAATATAATATATTTTCGGTATGATGGCAGGAAATGGGGGGATCAAAGGGCAAAACGGATACATAGGAGAAATGGGCATTTTCGGTATGATGGCAGGAAATGGGGGATGAAAGGGCAAATCGGGAATTGAGGGGCCGAAAATTAATTGGGCCGACGCCCTTTAACATATATATAATGGATAAGGATAGAGAATAAAGAGAATAAGGGTCTAATCTCTGTTCAGCTGCAAAGATATGAATAAGGAAAGTAAGGTGGATAAATGTAGGTAAGGTGGAATAAAAATATGAATGATGGTGGAATAAGGTGAAATAATGAGATGTGGGTAGAAATAGATTTACTCTTGAGAACCGTACCGAACGGAGAATTGATCTCATATTCCTATGCTTATTATCCAAACGAATTAAAGTTTTAAATCTCAAGTTCCTCTATCTTCGTCTTCTATATTGTTTTCCATTTTATGTCACGCATAATCAACAAAAATAGGAGGAGATGTTGAGCACGAGAAAAAGACGTGTTATCTAGTTAACAAGAACAAGACGAATAGCAAAAAAGAAACATATAAAGCTAAGGTCCAAGAAATGGTTCTTAGTAGAAGATAAAAGAAGGGATTTTTTACACGTGCCACAAAAAATATCATAGATGGAAAATTGGAAATATCTCAAGGGAAACGTAGAAATAAACGAGAGTCTAACTGGATAAAAGAAGAGGGAAATTTATAGTTGCGCATCTACCTTCTTGCACCATTAACAATTATATCTTTCATTTAGTTCGACCTTCTATAAAATAAACCGAAGCACCGAGAGTGAAGATCAGAATTTCGCTATTATTCTACGACCGAAGCACATGTGCCACAAGGTGGAAGGCCAACGGGAGGGTTAAGAGCAGAGGATGGTGGTGGATCGAAGATGGGTGTCGAGACGGAGGGGCTTGGAGTGGAAGGTAGGTCAAGGGGGATGAGTGGCATGAAGAGATGAAATCTAATTAATTACTTTTGCATCCATCTCTTCTTTGCTAATTACGCTTATGCCCATTATTTAATGTCTGCTTGTGAAGGGAGATGATGACACCTAATCCAAGAGGCACAGCTATTAATAATGCAAGAAGGTAAGAGCACAGTTTTTCTCACACAAAAGTAGGAGGCTGGGAGTAACTACTAAAATTCAGAAGGGAACATATGTAAATATGTTTAAAATCAATTTATCTCTATCTTCATCCCAAGATCTATGAACATGTTTGATAATGATAAGCAACAAGTTAAAATGTCTTGATATTAGGGCTGTTAAACAGGAACGTTCATCTCAACCTACCAGAGAACATGGTGTCCCATGTTTATTGTCGACGAAAAAATCAAACTGGGTTTAAGATGATGAAGTGCATCCAATATGAGTATAGATGTGGTAAATGAAGTCGAACCCAGAACAAAACACATATTAAGGACTAATATGTAAGGGAAGGATGCATTTTCGCCGCTCATCTCCAGATAAATTTTACCTAGCATATTAAGTCAAACTCTAAAGAACAATCTTCCTGCACAATGACCAATGAAGTAATGAAAATAATATATGAATTTCAGCTTGATCAATCTATTCTCAAATGTACTCGTAAAGATTCTACTTCCTTTAGATAATACAGGAATTTAATGACATGTAACAGAAGGATGAAGTTCGCGGTATGTAAACCTTTCGACATAAGAGGAAACAGTTACATCATACACTAGCATAATATGTCCCAGCAAATGGATAACTAAACACAAAAAATGACTGCCACCTACAGAATCAAAAAATAAACAAAAAATCATGGGAGCACAACTTGAGAAGATTAAATTCCACCATTACAACAATACAAACCCAAAATAATGATCATGTATTATATGCTAATAGAAGAAACCCAGAACTTTACCACCAACGTTCTTTCTTCTGGCCTCTTCGTGATCCATGATCCCCGCAGATGTTGTGAGCACAATGTAACCAAACTGCAGAATGGTGATAGGAAATATAAGATTCAGTGGAAACAAAGGAATAAATCTTCAAGAGGACCAAAATCTGAACTTCAGCAATTAAAAGGTGGAAACTCGTCGAGAGTTAAAGGTATTCCACACATCAAATGATCTTCCAACTAACGTCAGATGTAGATCATAAAGGAAGAGAGAAAATGATGCATAATCCTGCAAGCAACACAATTAAATTGAGTTGCAAACAGCAAATTGAACCGTATATCCATCATCTCTAGGCAAATGTTATTATGATTTCCAACATAAGGCCTAAGACAAAATGGCCCTTCACAAACCATGTACAGTGCAATGTAAGAAGATCGAAAGAAACAAACCTTTGGGGAAATGCAATGTACCCATAAAAATACCCTTACCAATCAACTCTAGTAAATAACTCAATAAACATGACCAGAACAAGAACATATAGGTGAGGCAGAAAATAAACGAAGAGCAAAGAGCCTTCTGCCCAATTTTAGCAAGGGGGTTGTGATAAAGTGGGTCTTCAGAGCATCCTGCTGCAAATATGCACGCAGACATTTCCTTAAAGCAAGGCTGGTGAAGTGCAGGAGTGTTTTTTATGGCAATATTTAAGCATTTTTCAAGAAAAATAACATCCATCAACAATAACAGAATGAATAATTAGTACACAAAATAGTAATTTCCATCAACTATTCCAACCATAACAACCACATATTACTCTAAAAACACAAACAACTTCTAAAACCTTGTGTCAAATGATCTACAGCCAATAACGGACAAAGTTAGCATTATCAGTTTGTATGATGTGATGATGTGTTTAGAATATTATGTGATGACAAGTTGCTGCTTAAGTTAATAAAAACAGATTCTCATTTTACTACTATTCCACTGATAAATTGTCAAAAGAAAAGTCAAGCAAAATTGTGTCGACGAGTTTTCTTTTTTTTTGAAAGAATTGTCCACGAGTTTTCAATACCTTAACCACCACATTTTTCTTCAATACAATAGAATCATTTATCCTGAATTCGTTGGATGTGACCAGACGATTATTAAAAGTACTTAAAGATGATCAACTAATACATCCCTGAAAAAAATCAACAATAAAGCATCCCATGTAAAGTGATAAATCAGCGTATTTACTAGCTCCACCTCATCCCAAACGCCTCTTTGGAAAGTCTGAGTATCTACTAAATTCAAGAATCCCATGAAAAGCGATAAGTCCAATTCCGAACTGCCTAGATATTACCAGTGACATCCTTACAAGTGTTCTCGCAAGCTTAAGTCATAGGTTTGTTGGCAACTCTGTAATGTGACGAACCAGATTGACACATACCAACACTTTTAGAACAAAAGAAAAGTAAAACCCAAGTATATCATCCTGTACAAAAGAAAAGTTGCTGACTTGAATGCGCGTGCAATGTAGCTGTGTATGTCTAAAAAGGACTAAAGCGTGGTACCTTATATATGTTTTGTGTACAATATAGGGTGTCTATTCTTTTCATCATACAATGTCAACTAATAATATCTATAAACTCATGTGCACAGTGCACTAACGAGCATTGACAGCACTGACCTGTCGAGATGGCAGCAATCTAGCAGTCCACGGTTCAATCTCTTTGACACCAACATCGAAACGAGGACTGATAACGCCACACTTGTTCAGCCGACCATTCAGTTCAACAACTATTTTACCAGCCCGGTGATCATCAACATACTCAAACTCACCAATATATCCTGAAAAGGACATAATGATGCAAATGTCATCCGGAAAACAGCAAAAGAGTGTTAAAATTACAGTAGAAAAAATTAACTAACCATGTTTTTGCATGACTAACAAAAACTTGATGATGACTTTAGAGGAAGGTCGAATCATGACCTGCCTCTTCCCACGCTTTTCTGCATTATACATGCTCTTGAGAGCATCGTTCAACACACTTACTCTCACCATTCTACTTGCCGGAAACCTGCAATCAAATGAAAATAATGAAAGCGGATTCAGTCTGAAATCACATCAAACAAAAGCGTGGAAGCATTATGATCACGTGAAGGAAGCAAATATATAGAAAAAACTGATGTAAACAAGATATCCATACAGCAACCAATCCTAAACTAGAAAGTTGATGCAATCGGAAAGTCGGAAAAGGTTGAGATTACGATCAATCTCAGTTTATTTAACATAAATAAAAATAGATAACAACTTAAAATACGCAGATAGGACATCAAATCCTAATTTGTCAAACTCCCAAATCCATGGCTGCAAGGAGACCCGTGTACTTCTTTAATTTATGGCAAAATTCTGCTTGACTCGTGTTTCCGGTGGCAATGAGGGAATGATGGCATCCGGGAGGAGATAGGGGTGGATATCTTTGGAGATGGACAGGTTGTGAAAGTGCGAGAGGGTTGTTGGGGACTATGGCTCCTTCTGAGTGTGGGGGCTGGGATGGCTGGCACCATGTCAGCCATCAAAAACTTCCCTGTCTCAGGCCCCAGTGTTTTTGGTGTGGTGTCCAGCATTAGGATATTGGTTGCTCTGACCATGTCGATGCATTGTGTGTGGTGGTTTTTTTAGGAGAACGATGGAGCAGTCCCAAGATTGAAACCCACCAAAAATTTATTAAACTAAAAACCCGAGTAAAGATATATTATAACTAGAAATTACTAAAAATAATAGATTACATGCTATGTCACAATGACACCAGTGCCATGTAGTGCCCCAAAACCCTCTCACAGAGAAACGAGCGCCTCTGAAAGATTCTCATTTCTGGCACACCAGATGGCCCAAAGAAGTGCAAAAGGACCAGTTGCGTCCTCCTGAGAACTCCCACAAGCCTCTCTAACTGAGCTCCAGTACAACGCGTCGTCCACCGAGTGAAGCCATGACACTGCAGCCCGCTCCCATACTGTGAAAGAGGAACATGAGCCAAAAAAGAGATGCTCGGAATCCTCCTGCTCAAGGCCGCATCTATCGCATAGGATCTCCACGGTACCCAGCAGCTGCCAACCACATGAAGACCTTTATTCGTATAGGAACCCTGTTAGCCCAAATAATTCTGTAGTCCCAAGTGACCTCCTCCTGAACAGCCCCACGCATCCTGGCAAAAGACCTATATGTCTTCTTCACCGAAAAACTCCCCTCCATCGAAACAAAATGGTCCCTGCCCTCGTCGGGACCAACACCACCCGCCAGATCCCTCAAGAGGACCACGATCTCATTGCATCTCTGGTCCGACAAAGCAGAAGTGAAGGTTGGGAACCACGATCCCACCGCCCAAACCTGATGCACCAAAGCATTCCTATCCCCCGTATGGCAAAAAGACGCGAGTACTTCTCATTGAGAGGACCCAGCCCCAGCCAATCATCCATCCAGAAGCCAAAGCCATGCCCATCGCCCAGCATCGGTCTCACCAGAACACGCATCTCCGGCAAGACACTAGACATCCCTCTTCAAAGTGAGGGCAACTGCTTGCATGCCCCAGCTCTCCACAAACTATTGACCCCCATAGATGTTCCGCCTCACCCTACAAATCAGGTCACCAGACTTCCCCCAGATTCTTAGGGTCCACTTCGCCAGCAGAGCCTTATTCATGAGCTCGAAACTGCGAACCCCCAAGCATCCTTCCCTCTTCGTCAACGTCACCATGTCCCAGCCAACCAGGTGCATTCCCCCACCCTCCTGTCGCCCCTCTGACCAAAAGAAGCGCTTCATTATCCCCTCCAGCCTCTGTTCCATCCCCACAAAGGCATCAACCTCGTTGAGAAGAAGAAAGTCGAGATAGCGGATAAAGCATGTTTGAGGAGGACCAGCTTTCCCCCCTTAGAGAGCGTTCTGATTTTCCACCTTGACACATTATTCTCTACTTTGTCAATTACCACCTTCCAATCTACCACCCGCAGCCGTCCCGTAACCAAAGGGAGCCCCAAGTATGTGGTCAGAAGGGATCCCTCCGGACAGCGCAAGATCCAACAAAGATCATATGCCTTTTCCCATATCACCCCAAACGGGATGGCCATGGACTTGTCTCTATTCAACTTCAGGCCTGAGACCTCCCCAAAGATATCTATAAAGTAAGAGGCATGTCTCGCATGTTTAGGGTCCCCATCAATGAATAAAACCGTGCCGTCGACGTACTGCAGAATGGGATGGAAGTGCCACCTCTCATGTACCAGTACAAAACCCGCCAATCGTTGCCAGTCTAATCATCACCACCAGTAAATCAGCCACAATAACAAAAAGGAGCGGTGCTAGCGGCACCCCTGCCAGTCTGCCACACCCCCTGCTGGGGCTAGGAAAAAAAAACCCTCTGGTCTGCCATTCACCAGTATCGAATACGACGTCGTAGTGATGCACCTCTTCACCCAACCAATCCATCTGTCAGGGAAACCTCTCTTTTGCAGAGGTCGCCAATGGAAGCCTTGATCAATGCAGTCATAGGCCTTAGAGAAATCCACCTTCCAAAGGACCCTCTTTTGTTTCTCCCTCTTCCAATCCAGCACCAACTCCGAAGCCAACACCTAATAGCCTGTCATATGCCTACCGAGAATAAAAGCAGACTGCTCATAGGAGATGATTCCCCCCCAGAACACTCCGCAACCGGTTCACCAGGACCTTGGCAACAAGCAGGTAGATTTTTTTTAAAAGAAACAGGTAGATCGTATTGGATAACGCAATAGACCTAAAATCCTCTACACGAAGGGCCCCCTCACATGTGGTAGTTAGGGCCATCCGAGGTTTGACTGCTCATTATTGCGCTTGGGATTTTGGTGGAAACAGAAACTAATGATTCCATTCCATCTCCACAACGTTGTTTAGTTTTCAATGGCGTTAGGCCAATCGAAGGTTGTTCTTACATGGGTGTAGTTCGTGGAGACATGAAGAGCATGCCACCCTTGGAGAAAGAAGACTTTTTCAATGGTGCGCTATTGTTGGAATATTTCAATTTCTTTGGTATTTTTTCAAAAGTGAAGGTGTGTTTGAGTGAAGTTTCTATGGGATGTCATCATGCTCAATGAACGCACATGTTGTGCACAAGGTTTGTCGTCTTTGGGGTTCCATAAGTTTCTCATTGGAGAGATATTGGAGGGGGAGGGGGGGCTCCATTGAAGAAGGCCAAGATTTGTTGATGGGGAGCAAAAGAAGTTGAGTGTTCAAACAGCTCACAACATTTCCCTTCCTATCCAGAAATATTGGTTCTTTAAGGGAGGCTCTCCGAGACTAGAGTGAAGTGACCTAAGTTCTCTCGAATGGGAGGAGGCCTGTCTCAGATGCCTACGTTACCATTGTGGTCCTTAAAAGGAGGTGGAAGGGCGTGCTTCCTTTCATCTGCATGTAATGGAGATATCACCTCCATTGCCTCCGGATAAGCGAGTTGCTAAGGTCCCAATTGAGATAGCAGGTTTGTAAGAGGTGTCAGACTGTTCTTGTCAAGGGCGGAGCCACATTAGAGGCTGGGGGCATAACATCGTCGGAGGAGCATGATGAACGTCCTACGCATGCGGATTTAATTTTACAGAGTTCACGAAGTTGTACGTGGATTTCTTGCCGGTTGAAGGGGGCACTTCCCAAGCCAACAAATTAGGTCCCTTGTTGCTAACCAAATCTCTCAAAGTCGGTGTGTGCTTTCATTACACCGTTGCCTTTGGTAAATAGGATTCCATCGCCTCATCTTAACAGTGAGGCGGGCTTTTACATGGAATTTTCGGATCCGGGCAATGATCCAACTATGTGTGGAGATCATCCATCTAATGTCTGAGAAGGAACATCATTCTGAATCATGCGACGACCAAGGCCTTAAATGTCGGATTTCGATTTCGTTTCGGTGATGGACTGAAACAAAATTTCTGCCGATATCCAACGAAATTCGACCAAAATTTCGATCATTTCGGTCAGTTTTTTTACATGGCCCCCTAAATTTCGGTCGATATAGGTCATTTCGATCGAATTTTGATCACCCACCAAAATCGAAAATCGGTCGAACTTCGCTGAAATTTGATCCCATGGTAGCGACTAAAGCAAGGACTGATGTGACTGCACCTTCCACCAAGGATGTGGCCACTATCTCTGTTTTGAGTCCTAATGTGTCATGAGATTCAGCTGAGAGATCAGCCACTGGTGCCTTTTCTAGCAAGCAAAATAAACGCTATAGAAACAAAAAACACAAGTTTGCCCAACATGCTGGCCCTATTGGGAGTGTGCAGGTGAGCTCGAAGAGGCCTGATGTTTCTATGGACTCATCAAGTTGCACAAGCGGATGATTTGTAGGGAAAAGCCATTCTTCAAAGGACCATTGCACAAATGATTGGGTTGGTTCAATCTTCAAGGAACAAAGTTGTTAATAAATGACGAGATACTTCAGGAGACATGGTAATATGGATCCCCAAGAATTTGGTGTTGTGTGGTTAGTTTGGGATTGTTTGTTTATGATATGGTATTCCTTGAATAGTGCATGATCAGGGCATTGATTTCAACATGTTTTACTTGCTAGGGAGGTTGAGGGTTTGAAAGTTTCTTTGGGGTTGTGTTGAGTGGTTGTAGAAAGGGTCATCTTCTTTCTTAAGCTCTCCTCGAGTCTTGACATATATAAGTGCATTTGTTAAACCCTTAATAAAATTTCTAGGACGTGCACCTTCACATGTTTTCCCCTCTTTTGATTCAAAAAAAAATATTGCTTAACCCTCAAATTGGGTTTGATTTAATCAATTCTTCACTGCATGAATAAATTCGCCTCCTAATGAATTGCTTGATCTTCAGTCCCGGCATTCAAGAATTCAATCTAAATTTGTGAAAGATTGTTGTCAATTTCGCTCTCCCAAGTTCAACAACAACAACGCTAGGGTTTCTTCCTCTCCTAACTCCAACGAAGGCAGCACCAACAAAGATGGTGTCTACAGAAGAGAGGTGTTGGTGGTTGCTTCTAACCTCTTAAAGATGGAACCTTTACCATCGGTGGTGGAGATGATGGCAGTGTCGGTCTTAATACCAATGAGTGCAGAGACAATGTCGACTACGGACCTCACCATCGAGGGGAAGATTGGGGAGTCTAGCATTGAAGCTTAGGTGGTGATGACATCACTTTTTCAGAAGAGGGTAGTGCGGGTTCAACAGTTGGTGACATTAGTGATGAAACAAGCGGCTATGAGGGCTTTGGTGACACACCTCACGAGCATGGTGAATCTTAACGGTGAAGGTGCCATTAGGTGCTGTAAGCGATGGCTATTGTGGTGGAGCGAGGGAGGGAGAAAATGGAGGTGGGTAAAGCATCAGAGGAAGTGGACGTGGCGCGGATGCCATCGATGATGGTGACATGTCGTGAGGTCCCCCTAGACAGCAACAGGGAGGACCTCGACAAAGAGTTCAATAACCTCCCCCGCGATGCTTTCGTCATATAGGACTTCTGCTTCATTTGCATGACCTTCATCGTAGATGGGTTTTTTCTTTTTGTTCTTTTTGTAACGAAGTTACAGCCATGTAAGTCTTCTCTCAAATGAAAATATCTCCAAGAAATACATGAATCCAACCATAGTCATACCTTCATGTTTGGCAAGATTCGTTGCTTGAACTTCTTCTGACACGAAACACAACTCGGATCAAATTTCATTCGTCAATAATCATCGAATCTTAAGAACGATTCAGTTTCAATGCTCTGATACCAATTGATGCAATCAAAAAATCAAACGCAAGGAGAGAGAGAGAGGAGAAGGATATAAGCAGTGCACCTTGCGGGATGAGAGAGGAATGAGATTAGAGGAGGAACCCTAGAATTTGGGGAAATGAGGATAATATTGGTGGCCTCAAATTGGATTTGATTCCATCAAAAGCATATATAGACCGTAGCCAAGATACACAAGCCAATACCCAATATAATCCTCCTAAAAATAGTTTAACATTAATGATAAAAATTGAAGACAAAAATACAACAAGAGTGGTGATATTGCATCTCAAAAATAATCCGAATGTAACTCCCAATAAAGGTCATGCAAGGCTAGTCTTATGAATAGAATAGGTAGCTGGCAACCCCCGCCTTTGAGTACAAAGTAAGAACAACTAGTGAAGATGTAATAACCAATAAGGGCATCAACACAAAATTTCCATAAAGTAATAATAATATGGGATAAGCATAGAAAAGGCTCGAGCATGGCAAATCAAATGAGAGGAATGTGCAAAAAGAGGGTTGCGGCATGGCATGTACTGCCAAGGGGTACCATCGCAAATTTTACATAAAATAATAATAAAACATGATATGTATGGAGAGGGGCATAAAGTGTTGTTGTGCATGGTAAAACACAAGGAACATACGTGTTTGCCCCCTCTTGTTTGCACGAAAATGGAGGAACACGTACCCTCTACCAAGTACTATAAATAGGAAGGTGGGGGGAACGTAAGAGGCATCAAGGCAAGAATACGAGAGGGAGAGGGAGAGTACGAGAGCGGGAGGAAGAGAGTGCGAGAGGGAGAGAGAGAAAAATAAAGAGAGAGAGAGAGAGTCTGCGAGAAGTAGAGGGAAAAGAGAGATAAATATAGAAGGAGATAATTCAAATATATATTTTTTGAAGCCATAATTCAAATATATATATATATGGTCGCTCATCACTTCAAATTCCTCTGTTTTATTTTATCAGTATTATTTTTAATCATGACATATATTTTATTATTCCATGATAATTATGCTTAGATAATTGCATATTTTCAATTATGTATGATCTTGTAAAAACATCGATCTTGAAAGGGGCAATTATTCCATGTTATCATCATGTCGATCCATTGAGGGTCGAAAATTATATATATTATTTGTATTATATTTACATATATTATATAGTATACTTAATTATATTGTATTAAAATAAAATATATAGAGATGTTATAAATATTATTATTAGGCCAATGGGCATTATTGTACCATATCAAATTAAAGAGAGGTACACATGTTATGACATTATTTATTTATAAGTATAGAGGATAAATGCCAGTTGAGTTATGAAATTTATTTAAAGAAGAAAATTAAAATAAAGTATAACAAGGATTGGCACCATAACGGCATTTGGAGCTAAGTGCTACGCTAAGGTAGGAGCCACCTCTAGAGTCCATTTGTCGGGTCCTAAAGGAACATTATCGGTCTAAAGGGCAACATCTTCCGGAGGTGTCAGGTTCAATGAAAAAAGTCCACTATTGACTCAGCAGTTGTTGTCATCATGAATCATAGTGATTGATTGACCACTGTACCAGTGGTAAGTAAAATACACCCTATATGAATATGATGGTACTATTGATCGAATAATGAAGGTATAAGGGTATATATGAAATATTGATCTTGAAAATATTCATGAAATATGAATCATGAAGATATGAAGGTATACTGTATACATGAATTATTGAGCAAGAAGTCATGTTTTGATTATATTATTATACTATCAATATTATCAAGTGCACAAGATTTTTTAATAAGATATATTAATTTTTTTTACAACTGATATTGTCAATCTTTTCTTTAATTGCATCAAGTTATTATGAAGTTCATTATCTTTTGATACCATACTAAGCTATTTTGCTTACGAGCATTTTCGTCTCGCTCCTGTGGTTTGCCCTACCGCAGATACATCGAAGGAGTGAGGAGCTGAAGACGGATTAAGCAGAAGAAAACAAGACTTAAATTTGTAGTGGTAGTATAAGTTTTCTTTTTACTAGTTATCGTACTACATTGTGACCATTTGTGACTTTGATAAATAAAATGAAATAATATCTTTTATGGCCTTAGTTGTGATTGTGAACTATGTATTGATATTCGCAAGTAACACCTCGGACCCGACGTGACAATATCATTTAAATACTTCCGCTGGCCACCCGGATCCGTGGGTCGTTACAGAAGATTACTTAAACACACAGGTTCAAATGCTTTTTACATGACACAGACCTTATCTGTCAAAGTTAACAAATCTAATTTAAATATCAACGCATTAATCACGTTAATTCTTAGTTCTAGTTTAAGAAGTTGGGCAGAAATGCACTCGTGCACTTTGATCTACATTAGGAAAACTCTCATTAAACTCCTACAAACTTTGTCGATGCATCTTAAAACTAAGGTTCAGGAAAGCGGTATGCGTATGCGTTCAGACTGGTCACTGAATACTGAATAAGCGGTATGCGGGGGTATATGCGGGGTATATGTGGTTTTCTAATTTTTTATTTAAAAATAAATAAATATCTATAAATAACATTACCACTAAATTTATGTATCTAAGTGGAGTTAAAGAATATCTAAAAAAATGGTTCATGTTAGATGGGTGTGTATATATGCTTTTAATTGCCTTGTATTTAATCACAAAAAAACGTTTGCCAAAAAAATCACACATTAGATGATTCGTAATAACAAAACTTCAATACACATACATGCACTACATGGGACAAACCTCAATTGGTATATATAAAAATATTCGACAATACATTGCATATACTCGTGAAAATAATACATGAGAAAAATATAAAATATTGCATATACATAATGGTATAATGCATTGAAACTGCATAGAAATGCATGGCATATTCTTACAATTGAATGAAAAAAGAGGTAGAGCTACGGAATTAAGGACCTGAATGAGAAGATTGAAAAGTTGGAGCTTCTGGAGCAGTATGAGGGGCATATGCGGGATATGCGGGGCATATGCGGGCCGCATATGCGGGGAGGGCGCATAATGCACTGATTCATGGAATCGGTGCGGTCTACATGCCGCACGGGCATATGCGGCCGCATATGCGGCCCATGCGGCCGATTTTGTGAACACTAATTAAAACAGTGATGAAATGCATTTCACAGCTTGTTCTCTTTGGGCATTCTGTGTTTCTTTCAACATCGATATGTTAAATGTTGTTTCTACCAAAAAAATAAGAAACAGGCAGCTGTCTACCTTTCCCCCTGAGAGAACAGCTCGATTAGTACTTTAGTTTTGTTTACTTTCTATAAACTTGAAACATCTTATTGTATGTCGTTTACATAACCTACAAACTCAATGGCTTCTTGAGGAGTGACAACGTGCTGAGATTAAACGTAAATTGGCACGAGAAGGAGTATCATTGATATAATTATATCAAGTTATGGATTTTTAAACCCATAACCCTGAGTAATTCTGCAATAACAATCATAACCCTGCATAATCATGAATTACATGAGAAACCTCCGATATTCACTCCGTCTCACACTTATAACCCTCCGTTAGTTTAATATGTTAACTCAACTATATGAGTAGGTTAATCTAACCAATATAGGATCTAACGGTTAGGATTAGTCAAAATAAAAATACAAAAGGGAAAAATGACAAGCTTGGAGGTGGTAGTCAGGATTCTTGTTGGGGATGATGCGGGAAGGCAGCTTCGTTGCAGCAACCCGAGTTCGGCGGGGGAGGTGCTTCGCGGCGTGTGTGGAGGGCGGGGGAGGTGCTTCGCGACGTGTGGGGGGGGGGGGGGCAGGGGAGGTGCTTCGCGGTGTGTGTGTGAGGTGGGGGGGCTTAGCAGAGCTGGGGGGTGCAGGCGGGGGTTGCAGGGGGGGGCGGAGGTGGGTGCAGGCGGCGGGAGTTTTGCAAGGTGGTGGAGGTGGGTGCAGGCGGGGGTTGCAGGGGGCGGTGGGTGCAGGCGAGGGTTGCAGGGGGCGGAGGTGGATGCAGGCGGCGAGGGTTTTGCAGGGCGGCGGATGTGGGTGCAGGCGAGGGTTGTAGGGGGGCGGTGGGTGCAGGCGGGGGTTGCAGGGGGGGCGGAGGTGGGTGCAGCGGCGGGGGTTTTGCAGGGCGACGGAGGTGGGTGCAGGCGGGGGTTGCAGGGGGGCGGTGGGTGCAGGCGAGGGTTGCAGGGGGCGGCGCCGGGGGCGTGGAGCTCGTGGGTGCAGGCACCGGGGGGGGCTTTGCAGGGCGGTGGAGCTCGTGGGGGCAGGGAGCGGGGGGGTGGCGTTGGGCCGCGGGGAGGAGGGGCGAGCAGGGGGGTCTCGGCTGCGGTCGAGCAGGGGACGCACCGAGCTCGGTCGGGGGGAGGGGGGGGGGAGGGAGAGGAGGCAGGGGGCTTTGGCCGCGGGAAGAGGGGCGAGCAGGGGGGGCCTCCAGACGACTGCTGGTGGGCGAGCAGGGGAGCACCAACTCGGGGCAGGGGGTGAGCGCGAGGGAGGGGGGCAGGGGATGAGCGCGCTTCCGGACGGCTGTGGGTAGGCGAGCAGGAGAGCACCAACCTCGGGGTAGGGGATGAGCGCGAGGGAGGGGGCAGGGAAGGAGCGCGCTTCCGGACAACTGTGGGTAGGCGAGCAGGAGAGCACCAACCTCGGGGCAGGGGATGAGCGCGGGGGAGGGGGAGAGCTTCGCAGGGGTGCAGCAGATGTGCTTGGGGAGAGGGAACCGATGATGTTATGTTTTGCAAATAAAAATGCACATCAATAGTATTTTTGTTTTTTTCAACGGAAACCGTTAAATATAACGGTATCTCTAACGGAACATAACATAGGGTTATGTCATGTAAGAGTTAACCATTACTCGGGGTTTCTCATGTAATTCGCGATTATGCAGGGTTATTAATGTTATGGCGAAATTACTCGGGGTTATGGGTGTAAAAATCCCATCAAGTTATTATGAAGTTCATTATCTTTTGATACCATACCAAGCTATTTCGCTTACGAGCATTTTTGTCCCACTCTTGTGGTTTGCCTTGCCACAGATACAGCGAAGGAGTGAGGAGCTGAAGACGGATTAAGCAAAAGAAAACAAGACTTAAATTTGTAGTGCTAGTATAAGTTTTCTTTTTACTAGTTATTATACTACACTGTGACCATTTGTGACTTTGATAAATAAAATGAAAGAATATCTTTTATGGCCGTAGTTGTGACTGTGAACTATGGTATTGATATTCGCAAGTAACACCCGAACCCGACGTGGCAATATCATTAAAATGCCTCCGCTGGCCACCCGGATTCGTGGGTCGTTACAGGTGGTATCAGAGTCGAAGTTCACATAGAAACACTTAGGACTCACATACTTAGATAATAAATTGACCTAGATTTTCTCATGACTTTTAGATGGCATCTCGACGTGAAATCATACCTACTGGAGGAGAGCCTGAGAATACCCAAATCTAAGCATGTGCAATTTATGGCTGATATGGGACAATGGCTTCGTGAGGAGCGACAACGTGCTGAGATTGAACGTAAATTGGCACGAGAAGAAAGAGAGATGGCTCATAAGTTGTATGATCAGTCGAAGGATGAAGTAGTCACCCTGAGGTAGTTCTTACAACTTAACCCTCCTATTTATAATAGTGAACTAGAACCAGAGAAAGCAGAACACAGGCTTAAGGAAATTGAATTGGCTTTCAGAGCTCTAGTTTGTCCTGAGGAGAAGGTGATATTTGCCATGTTCAGGCTACGAGACAAAGCCAAAGATTGGTGGGAGACTTGCAAAGGTATTTCTTTCTCAGATGAACAAATTGTTCCTAGAAAGAATTCATGAAGCATTTCACGGATCACTTTATCCCTATGCGAGCTAGGGAAAAGAAGATGCAGGAATTTATTGACCTGTAACAGAAGGAATTGAGTGTGGAAGCATATACTGCTCAATTCTATCATTTGGATAAGTATGGAAAGGGGATCTGCCAAAATGAATGAGAAAGGGCGAAGAAATATGTGACGGGACTGAGAATAAGCTTGCGAGGAAGGGTCATAAACAACATGCCGGAGACACTTGCCAAAACAGTAAATGCAGCTGTAATAATGATGAAGAACATCAACTAACCCAAAATCAGTTGAAAAGGCAAAGCAAGACAAGTAGAAGTTCTCGGGATAATTTCCAAAATTCTAATAAGAAGATGAAGATCGGATACTATGGCAAGGAGGAGAATCAGGTTAAGCCTATTGATAAACCATCTTTTCATGCATGTCTTCATTGTTCAAGTAAACATTTTGGCAAATGTTACATGCTCACTGGGGCATGTCTGAAATGCGGACGAAAGGGTCACTTTATCCGTGATTGTCCACAGATGAAAGACTCTAATTATAAAATGAGGGAAATTGAGCCGAAAAAGAAAATTATGGGGCGTGTATACTCAATCGCGGCTCAATCAGAAGACCCTAATCAAGTTATAGAAGGTACACTTACTATTTCAGGAGTTAAAGCCAGAGTTCTTTATGGTCCAGGTGCTTCACATTCATTTATATACAGCAGATTTGCTAGACTGCTTAAATTACACTACAGAAATGTCATTTGTATTTATTGTCTCTTCACCAATGGGTAAAATCGGTATGGTTGGGTCATTCCTGCATGAAGTACCCGTTGAAATTGAAGATAAGCCATCGGTTGCAAATTTAATACTTCTTGAAATGATTGATTATGATGTCAATTTGGGAATGGATTGGCTCTATGAGAACTATGCATATGTTCTCTGTAGAGACAAGAAGATCATACTTTGCACACCAGACGAACCTGAGATTCTGATTAGAGCTTTGAAGAAGCCCACTAAACAAATTCTTATCTCCTCTATAAAGGTGCACCGGATGATATCAAAAGGTTGCACGGGTTTTCTAGCCAGTATGGTAAAGACAGATTCTTCACATATTTCTATAAATGATCTGCCTGCAGTTCGGGAATATATTGACGTATTTCCAAAAGACCTTCATGGTTTACCTCCTTCAAGAGAAATTGACTTCAGTATTGAAGTTATGTCGGGTTCATTCCCTATCTCCAAACCACCCTATCATATGGCTCCAGCAGAATTAGCAGAACTTAAGAAGCACCTAGAAGAATTTCTTGAAAAGGTTTTATTCAACCTAGTATTTCCCCATGGGGCGCTCCAGATCTCTTTGTCAAGAAGAAGGATGGGACTCTTAGACTATGTATTGATTATCGAGCTTTGAATCGGATTACCATCAAGAATAAGTATCCTTTACCTCGAATAGATGATCTATTTGACCAACTACAGAGGGTTGTTGTTTTCTCAAAAATTGACTTAAGGTCAGGCTATCATCAGCTAAGAATAAAGACTGAAGATACACCAAAGACTGTATTTCGATCAAGATATGGTCATTATGAATTTCGAGTAATGCCATTCAGATTGACCAATGCTCCTGCAGCATTCATGGACCTCATGAATAGGGTATTCTGTGACTTCCTTGATAAGTTTGTCATTGTTTTTGTTGATGACATTCTTATTTATTCCGAAGACAAGAAACAGCATGAGGAACACTTGAGGTTGGTATTAGAGACTCTAAGACGTCACCAACTATATGCTAGATTCTCAAAATGTGAATTTTGGCTCGAAAAGGTGATATTCCTTGGACATGTTATATCTAAGGATGGCATAGCAATTGATCCATCAAAGGTTGAAGTTGTTCAGAAATGGAATCAACCAAAGACGGCCACAGAAGTGCGTAGTTTCTTAGGATTGGCTGGTTATTATAGACGCTTCATTCAGGACTTCTCAAAGATGACTCTACCATTAACAAAATTAATGAAGAAGGAAACTAAGTTTACTTGGACTCCATAATGTGAGGAGAGTTTCCAAAAATTGAAGGTTATTCTGACATCAGCTCCGATTTTAACACTTCTATCAGGTATTGGAGGTTTCACAATACACACCGACGCATCAGGATCGGTCTTAGTGCAGTGTTAATACAGCATGATAAAGTCGTGACTTATGCATCTCGGCAATTGAAAATTCATGAGCGTAATTACCCTAGTCATAATTTAGAACTTGACGCAATAGTTTTTGCCTTGAAACTATGGAGACATTACCTTTATGGAGAAAAATTCCAAGTGTTTACTGATCACAAGAGTCTCAAATATTTATTCTCTCAGAAAGACCTGAATATGAGACAACGACGGTGGTTAGAATTATTAGAACACTATGATTTTTCCTTAGAGTATCACCCAGGAAAAGTTAATGCGGTAGCTGATGCGCTCAGTGGGAAATGGGAGATTAAAAACTTGCTAGTTTGAGATTACAATAGAAGCTTGCTGAATATTTTATTTAGAGGAAGCCTTTTATAGATGGGAATCATGACATATTCATGGCAGGATTGCAAATTCCCTCAGCATTGATGGAGAAAGTACTATCAACACAAAAAGATGATCCCGAACTGTCACAACTGATTGAATTGTCAAAGAAGCCTAATAGTGAGTTATCGATCGCAGTTGATGGAGGACTGAGATTTAGGAATAGATTATGGGTTCCTAATAATATAGAAGTTAAGAAAGAAATTCTAGAAGAGGCACATAGTTCTATGTACTCCATTCATCCAAGGAGTACGAAAATGTATAAAGACTTGCAAAGGAATTTTTAGTGGAAAAATATGAAGAGAGAAATTGCAGACTTTGTCTCTAGATGTCTTGTATGCCAGCGAGTAAAGATAGAGCATCAAAAGCCAGCTAGAAAATTACAACCATTAGATATTCCGGAATGGAAAAGGGAGCATATCATTATGGACCTTGTAGTGGGGTTGCCTCCCACAAAAGGTGTTAAATATGACTCCATTTGGGTGATAGTAGATTGCCTAACTAAATCAGCACACTTCTTACCCATACGATTTGGACAATCCACTGAGAGTCTGGCTAAGTTGTATGTACACGAGATTGTAAAGTTACATGGCGTACCTATCTCTATTGCTTCTGATCGTGACGTATGCTTCACTTCCAGATTATGGAAGAGCTTGAATGATGCTTTGTGCACAAATTTAAAGTTTAGCACATCTTTTTATCCACAGACAGATGGACGGTCAGAGAGAACTATCCATGGAAGGAAATATCGCGATATATCGCCGATATATCGATATCGACATGGGACCGATATGGGCATCGATATGGCGATATATCCCGATTTCCAGGCATTTTCTTCACAAAGGCTCGTCGATATTGGCGATATTTCGACGATATATCGTCGAAATATCGTATCGATACGATATCGAAACGATATCAATACGGCCTTCCATGGAACTATCCAAACACTTGAAGATATGCTTAGGTCTTGTGCACTAGATTTTGCTGGAAAATGGGACTTCCATCTACCATTGATTGAATTCGCCTATAATAATAGTTTTCATGCCAGTATCAGGATGGCACCATACGAAGCATTATATGATAGACCATATCGATCTCCCTTGTGTTGGAATGATATAGGTGAAAGACAAATTCTTGGAGCAGAGATTGTAGTAGACATTGCAAAGAAAATTGAGATTATCAAGAAGAGATTGTTAGCTGCCTAAAGCAGACAGAAGAGTTATGCTGATCATCGGAGGCTTGATCTTAAATTTGAAATAGAAGATCAAGTCTTCATTAAAGTGTCACCTATGTGAGGAGTAGCTCGTTTTGGGAAAAGAGGAAAGCTAAACCCTCGATATATAGGTCCTTTTGCTATTACTAAGAAGATCGGGGAAGTTGCTTATCAGATTGATCTTCCTCCTCAATACAAAAATTTACATGATGTCTTTCATATTTCAATGCTAAGTACATACATGATCCATCACATGTGATCAAGTATGATATTCCCGAAGTGCAAGAAGACTTGTCTTATGAAGAGAAGCCAATCAGGATCATTGATTGTAAGGAGAATCAGCTAAGAAGACGTACTATTTCTATGGTCAAAGTCTTATGGAAGCATCACAAACATGAAGAAGCTACATGGGAGATAGAAGAAGACATGAGAGCTAAATATCCTGATCTTTTTGGTAAGTTCTTTGATTCATAAATTTCAGGACGAAATTTTTTTTAAGTAGGGTAGATTGTAATAACCAATAAGGGCATCAACACAAAATCTCCATAAAATAATAATAATATGGGATAAGCATAGAAGAGGCTCGTGCATGCAAATCAAATGAGAGGAATGTGCAAAAAGAGGGTTGCGGCATGGCATGTACTGCCAAGGGGTACCCTCGCAAATTTTACATAAAATAATAATAATACATGATATGTATGGAGAGGGGCGTGAAGTGTTGTTGTGCATGGTAAAACACGTTGAACATACGTGTTTGCCCCCTCTTGTTTGCATGAAAATGGAGGAACACGTACCCTCTATCAAGTACTATAAATAGGAAGGTGTGAAGGAACGTAAGAGGCATCAAGGCAAGAATACGAGAGGGAGAAGGAGAGTACGAGAGCGAGAGGAAGAGAGTGAGAGAGGGAGAGAGAGAGAGAACAAAGAGAGAGAGTGTGCGAGAAGTAGAGGGAAAAGAGAGAAAAATATAGAAGAAAATAATTCAAATATATATATGTATGGTCACTCTTCACTTCAAATTCCTCGATTTTATTTTATCATTATTATTTTTAATCATGCCATATATTTTATTATTCCATGATAAATATGCTTAGATAATTGCATAATTTCAATTATGTATGATCTTGTAAAAACATCGATCTTGAAAGGGGAAATTATTTCATGTTGCCATCATGTCGATCCATTGAGAGTCGGAAATTATATATATTTCAGAAAAGGGAAGTTGTTTTGTGTAACAGCCAAATTGGTTGTTACACAGAGCAATTTCCCCTTTTTTATTTTTTTCAAACATTCCACCATGTATATTCATCTATATATCCCTCCTATGTCATTCGAATTTCATCATAAACAGAGACTCCTATATGGCTATACCCTCTATCTAGAACATGTCATTTTAACGGTCTTAAATTTGTTGTAAGCAACTTGTTCTGGATGGAGGGCATAGGAGCATTTGTTCCTGACAAAATTCGAATGACATATAGGAGGGACATATAGATGAATATTTATGGTGGAATTTTGAAAAAAAATAATAAAAATACGGCAAATTGCTCCGTGTAACAGCCAACTTGGTTTTTACACAAAATAGCCTCCTAATATTTACATATATTATATGTTATACTTAATTATATTGTATTCAAATAAAATATATAAAGATGTTATAAATATTATTATTAGGCCAATGGGTATTACTGTACCATATCAAATTAAAGAGGGGTACACATGTTACGACATTATTTATTTATAAGTATTGAGGATAAATGCCAGTTGAGTTATGAAATTTATTTAAAGAAGAAAATTAAAATAAAGTATAATAAGGATTAGCACCATAACGACAATTGGAGCTAAGTGATACGCTAAGGCGGGAGCCACCTCTAGAGTCCATTTGTCGGGTCTTAAAGAGACATTATCGGTCTAAAGGGCAACACCTTCGGGGGTGTCGGGTTCAATGGAAAAAGTCCACTATTGACTCAGCAGATGTTGTCATCATGTATCGTAGTGATTGATTTACCATTGTGCCAGTGGTAAGTAAAATACAATCTATATGAATATGAGGATACTATTAATCGAATAATGAAAGTATGAGGGTATATATAAAATATTGCTCTTGAAAATATTCATGAAATTTGAAACATGAAGATATGAAGGTATACATGAAATATCGAGCAAGAAGTCATGTTTTGATTATATTATTATATTGCAAATATTATCAAGTGCACAAGATTTTCTGGATAAGATATATTATTTTTTTCTTACAACTGATATTTTTTTAGCCAAAAAAAGGGGATACACTCATCGGTGTTCGCCCCAATAAATTAAAAAAAACCGAGAAATAAAGGTACAACATGCTCCAGGACAAAACAACAGATGCCTGCCAAGGAACAAAGCCCTAAACCCAATCACCAACCAACCTCTCACAGTGAATAAGAACGTTCTCCTTGTAGAAGCGCTGATCCGAGAAGAGGGCATCGTTCCTCCCCAACCAAATCGCCCACAGCCCCGCAACGGGCCGAAGGATGTCCCTTCTCTCCCTGTTACCGTTGTTCACCAACGAATCGCAGAAGGACGACAAGTCATTCGTGCATATCCAATTGAAGCTCGCGTCCTACTAGAACTCACTGACCATTGGGCAAGCGAAAAAAAGGTGATCAATGGTCTCGATTGTCGCATCACAAAACACATATATGTTAGAGATATTGATGAGAATCCTCGAGCAACGATCCCTCGTCATCAGCCTTTGCCGCCGGAGAAGCCAAAGGAAAAACCCAATACGTTCGGGGAGCTTCAATCCCCAGAAGAATCCGCAATCACAAACCAACAAATCCGATCGTGCAGGCGGAGGCCTAGATATTGCCACATAAGCATTCCGCGCCGAGAAAGGCCCACCCCGCCATAACCAATGATCACGACCCCCAAAAGGTCTACCCGCATCCCCAATGGCGTCAATGAGGGCGATAAAATCCTCAAGCCGCTGATCCGAGAAGTTCGCCCTGAAAGTCGGAAGCCAGCAGCCATCCGCCCAACACGACACGACGATGGCATCCTTGTCAACCGCCAACGCAAACAAACGAGGGAAACGGACAATAAAAATCCCTGTTCCCGACCAATTATCCTTCCAGAATCTAAAGGATCCACCATTCCCCACGACCGGCATAAACAACGTCAAATTTCTTTCAAAGACCTCCAGCATACCACGCCAGAACGGAGTCAGAGTACCCCTCAACTGTGCCCGAGCATCCAATGCCCCGCAAGCCCCGTGAATCTCCCGCAAAATATTGGAAAAGAAGTCTTCCCCAGGGCCCCAAATCCTATTGGCCCACTTAAGGAGGAAAGCATCATTAACAATCTCCAATCTCCGCATGCCCAAGCCCCCATCGCGCTTGCGATGCGTGACCTCATCCCATCCCACCAAGTGAAGACCACCCGCCGCCTCACCATTTTTTCCCCACAGGAACCTGCGCATAAGCTTTTCGAGGCGTGTGCGAATCCCCACCGGCATCCGGCGATTAGAAAAGAAATATACCGGAATCGAAGAGAGAACCGCCTTGAGGAGCACCAGACGCCCCCCCTTCGAGAGCAGAGCCGATCGCCACCCAGCCAGCCGCTTCTCCACCTTCTCAACAACCACAAGCCAGTCCCTGAGCCTGGCCCTCCCCACCACTAACGGCATACCAAGGTACTCAATAGGCATGTCAGACGAGGAGACCCCAAAACACACCCACACTCCGTGGATTCCCCCTCCGAAAGCCCAAAAGGGACCATCTTCGACTTGCTCACATTCTTATGGAGTCCCGATAACTCGCTAAAAAGGTCTAAAGTCGCTGACATACCCGCAACCTCAAAGAGGCCCCCCTCGATAAAAAAGAGGGTGTCATCCGCAAACTGGAGCAAGGGCACATTCAACCCGTTCTTGGAGTATCCCGCCGAGAGCATGTTCTGTATCACGCGATCGGCCATGCGCGCCAACACATCCACAGCAATAACAAAGAGCAAAGGAGCAAGGGGGCATCCCTAGCGGACCCCCCTTCTCGGCTGAAAGAAACCGCCCTCCGGGCAGCCATTAACCAACACAATCACAATGAAAGACGTCATGGTCACACAACGACGCATCCACGAGATCCACGTATCCGGAAAACCACGCCTCCGCAGAACCGACCACAAGAACTTCCAATCAAGGCAGTCGTAAGCTTTAGCGAAATCCACCTTCCAAAGAATACCATGCTTCCCCTCCTTCCTCCAATCAGCGAGCATCTCCGAAGCGAGCGTAGAACAATCCGAGATCTGCCTGCCGTGAATAAAGGCCGTTTGGACTGGAGAAACGAGCGAGTCAAGGACCCGAGCCAGACGAAGGGCAAGCACCTTGGCCACAATAAGATATAAACCGTTGGAAATAGAAATTGGACGAAAATCCTCGATACGCTCCGCCGCCGACGATTTAGGAAGCAAAAAAATGATGGCTTTATTAGCCTGTTCAAACGAACAATGATATTTTGCTTACGAGCATTTTTGTCAATCTTTATTAGCCTATTCTTACAACTGATATTGTCAATCATTTCTTGAATTGCATCAAGTTATTATGAAGTTCATTATCTTTTGATACCATACTAAGCTATTTTGCTTACGAGCATTTTTGTCTCGCTCTTGTGGTTTGCCCTACCGCAGATACATCGAAGGAGTGAGAAGCTGAAGACGGATTAAGCAGAAAAAAACAAGACTTAAATTTGTAGTGGTAGTATAAGTTTTCTTTTTACTAGTTATTGTACAACATTGTGACCATTTGTGACTTTGATGAATAAAATGAAAGAATATATTTTATGACCTTAGTTGTGACTGTGAACTATGTATTGATATTCGCAAGTAACACCTCGGACCCGACGTGGCAATATCATTTAAATACTTCCGCTGGCCACCCAGATCCGTGGGTCGTTACAGAAGATTACTTAAACACACAGGTTCAAATGCTTTTTACATGACACATACCTTATCTGCCAAAGTTAATATATCTAATTTAAACATCAACGCATTAATCATGTTAATTCTTAGTTCTAGTTTAAGAAGTTGGGCAGAAATGCAGTCGTGCACTTTGATCTACATTAGGAAAACTCTCATTAAACTCCTACAAACTTTGCCGCTGCATCTTAAAACAGTACTGAAATGCATTTCACAGCTTGTTCTCTTTGGGCATTCTGTGTTTCTTTCAAGTTTCAACATCGATATCTTAAATGTTGTTTCAACTTTCAACCAAAAAAACAAGAAACAGGCAGCCGTCTACCTTTCCCCTGAGAGAACAGCTCGATTAGTACTCTAGTTTTGTTTACTTTCTATGAACTTGAAACATCTTATTGTATGTCGTTTACATAACCTACAAACTCAGATCTGAGTTCATATAAGACAGATATAATTTTAATGGTAAAATACTCGCGTGAAATTTCAATTATAAAAAACACTACACCTCTGCAGAGCACTCTCTGCTCCTTAGCTTAAGATCTACATACACCTTTTTTAATACCGAATTTTCGCGTAAGGTTGCAATTCATATTAGATTCTTGGGATTTTATCACTTGTGCCCCTCCGAGATGTTGCAATATCAGTTATGCCCCTATCTTTTTGGTAATATCAGTTGTGCCCCTCAAAACTTGCTATTTTATCACTTGTGCCCCTCGGGTTAGTGACCGTCCATCTACAGTGCAAACGGACGTTAACTTTGAGGACATAAGCGGAATTATTTTTTTTTTAAAGGTTATATGGTCATTTCTTCCTCCTCTTCCCCAACCTCTTCTTCTTCCTCCTCTTCCCATCTTCTTCCTCCTCCTCCGACCTCCTCCTCCTCCCTCTCCGCCCCGAGCTCCCCGCAGCCCCTCCCCTCCCCGGCGCCGCACCTCCTCCCCCCCGCACCTCCTTCCAGCCCGCCGCCCCCTCCCCTCCCCGGCGCCGCCCCCTCCCCTCCCCGACACCGCCCCCTGTGCCCCCTCCCCTCCCCGGCGCCGCCCCCTCCCCTCCCCGACACCGCCCCCTGTGCCCCCTCCCCTCCCCGACGCCGCCCCCTCCCCTCCCCGACACCGCCCCCTGTGCCCCCTCCCCTCCCCGGCGCCGCCCCCTCCCCTCCCCGACACCGCCCCCTGTGCCCCCTCCCCCTGGGCTGCTGTCCACCGCCCCCAGGCGTTCCAGGGGTACCCTCCTTCTACCAGGGAGTTGCCTGCAATGTTATTGGGGTCTGCCCAATTCGGCGCCAGGAAGATGCTCGTATGCGACTTCACGCCGGACCAGTCTTGGCTGTCGCCGATGAACGTCGTGACGAGGGCCTTGTCGTTGATCTTGAATTGGGCAGGAGAAGAGGCGTACTTGTTTATTGTCGTGACGATGAGGTTCGTGTCTGCCGGGAGGGAGTAGTACGCGAAGTCGAATGAGATGAACATTTGGAAATTCCCGTTTTCCTGCGCGGCAGCGTAGGCGTATCCCAGCTGGGTGTCGGTGTAGCTGTCCTTGCCGATGTTGAGCGCGAAGGCATCGATGCCGGAGGCCTTCGCGTCGGTGATCTCCTGTGCCCATCTGGCTTGGTCGTAGCTGGCCATGATGCCGACTACGACATGGGCGAATACCGACTTGGCGCTCGCAGTTGCGGCGGTGTCTAGGAAGATCAGGAAGCTCAGGATGAGTGTCTTTCCCGTGATTCCTTGGTTGGAAGGATGTGCCATGTTTTCTCAACTCACTGAACACAAATTCCTTGGTTGGGGAGGGGAGCTCGGGGCGGCGCCGGGGAGGGGAGGAGAGCTCGAGGCGGCGTCGGGGAGGGGAGGGGAGCTCGGGGCGGAGCTCGGGCCGGAGAGGGAGGAGGAGGAGGTTGGAGGAGGAAGAAGAGGCCTCTGGACAATAATACCCCTCTTAAATGCACCAAGGTTTGAAAAAAACATGGTTAAGTCAATTCATTGACGGTCAACCTGACGGAAGGGCACAACTGAGGACGGAGAAACTTTTGAGGGGCACAACTGATATTACCAAAAAGATAGGGGTATAACTGAAATTGCGAGATCTCGGAGGGGCACAAGTGATAAAATCCCTAGATTCTTTAAGCTCCAATTTTCCCCCATAATTGTACACTAAATAACCAATAAAAACTAACTCAGATCACAAAGCAGAGGACCATAAAGACACGCACGACATTTTATATGCGCCAAAGAAGGGAATAACAGACCATGTGATCACCATCCAAAAAAATATGAATACTGATCGCTAAGGTCATGTTCTTTTGAAGAATAAGCATTAGAATAAGGAAATAATTCCCCACTTAGCGTGGTTCCTAAGAGTATAGCTATTCTCATCCGCATCCCATTATTCAACCTTTATTCTTATTTTTATCCCACCTTACCTACATTTATTGTGCATTATTTTTCGTGTTCCTATTTTTCCAGCCGAATGAAGAATATACCATTATTCTCCTTATTCCTCGTCATTATTTATGCTTATTCCCAACACATACGCCTCCTAAGTATATAAAATTATATCTCTCATCAGCCTATAACAAATTACATAGAGATTGATGAAAGATGGGCAACAAGCTGTCCCACACATCCCTTTTGATGGCAAATAATGCAAACGACCATATATCCATCATTCCAAATAGCAAAGAGAAATCTTGCAGCGAAAAAATGACAACAAAAACCAAACTTTCGAATTCAAATGCATACGAATAGTGAAATAGAGGCCGTGACCATGATGTGAAACCTAGTAGAGACGAGGAAATTACCGTTGCTCTTAGCAGAGGGTTCCACGAATCTCCGAGATCGAACGCCCACCCGCGAATAGTCGTCCCGAAGTGGCGGCACCAGTTTGGAGGGATTTAACCCTAGAAAAGCGATGTGACGTTTTTAGCCTTCTCCGTTCTCGGGTAAGGCGATCGTGTCCATTCGTGGTATCTGCTTCGTTGGATCAATGTTTGATCGAGGCTTTTACATTGATGCTCCTGTAATATATTTCGATTACACGTATACCCCTCAGAACAAAGCGCCGTTAAGAAAAGACTCAGACTTAGACTATTTACCAATATTTACCACCGTCATCAGCATGCTCCCCTTACCTCGCCGCCACCGCCGCCTCCCCTCCTTCCTCCGCCTCCTCTCCGCCACAAAAACCACCTCCGCCCAGAGTGTCGCCTCCCGCCACCACGACCCCACCTTCGAGAAGCTCATGTCCTCCTACAAGCACTACCTCCACGTCGCCGCTCTCCTCCCTCTCCTCCCCAACCCTCCCCCCTCCTACATCCCCTTCCTCCGCAAATACCCCCATATCTTCTCCCCCTCCTCCCTCCGCCTCACCCCCGCCGCCTCCTCCGCCGCCCTCCTCGAGTCCTCTGCCCTCTCCTCCCTACCCTCCTCCGCCCTCCTGCGCCTCCTCTCCCTCTCCCCCTCCCGCTCCCTCCCCCTCCGCTCCCTCCTCCTCGCCCGCCGTCCCCTTGGCCTTCCTCTCCACTTCCCCCGATCCATCCCGCCCCAGTTCCGGCTCCGTGACAACCCCCGCGAGCGCAACACGCATCTCCTCGAGCTCTCCCGCCCCGTGATCCCCCGATTCGTCCCCGCCGTCGACCTCTGGAGAGACCATTTGCTCCGCGAGAATCCCACGACTGATGATTCGGAGATCAAATTCGCCTTCAAGCAGCAGTTCCCGCCCGGTATGAAGCTCGACAAGAGCTTCCGGCGTAAGCTGAAGGAGTGGCAGAGGCTGCCGTACGTGGGACCTTATGATCCTACGCCCGCTCTCGCTTCGGCCGGCGGCCGGCGGGCGATGGAGAAGCGGGCGGTGGCGATCGTGCACGAGTTCCTGAGCTTGACGGTGGAGAAGATGGTGGAGGTGGAGCAGATCAGCCACTTCAGGAAGTGGTTCAGGATCGAGATGAACATGAGGGACCTGTTCCTGGACCACCCAGGGATGTTCTACCTGTCGACGAGAGGGAATAGGCACACGGTGTTCCTGCGGGAGGCCTACGACCGGGGGCAGCTGATCGAGCCCAACCCAGTGTACGATGCGAGGAGGAAGATGCTGGAGCTTGTCATGCGAGGGAGGCGGGGGATGGAGACGGTGGACAGTGAGGAGGACGGAGTTGAATTCGCCGACAAGATCGAACGATTGGAGCAATAAAGAACATGAGAGCATGGAATTTTTTTATGGGCATTTGATGAGAATGGCATATTGGAATTGCAGAATGGTTCTTTGAAAAATCAAAGCTGAAACCTTTTTGATTGCCACTGAACTTAAACTTGAGCTGAGCTTCCAATTCTTCAAGAATCAAAGATGGAACTAGAGTCAGGAAACAGAGAGTCCTGCTGCTATACTGTTCAGAATGAAATCCCAATGTCAGCATGATATGCCAAAATAGCCAGATCAGGCTTCCACCCAAGTCTCAGGTTTTCACAGTGATGGGAATGCATCAGATGCTACTAATACATTCAGGTTAGTACAGTTGGTGAGGCAAATTAATTCTTGACCTCGATACTGTTTTCTTATTTTCTAATTCTAATTGCAGATGAACATTTAAATGACCTGTGTTTCAGAAATTGACTATAAAACTGTCTTTAACTTGACTTGCTGAACTGTTGAGAATCATTTTTCTGAAAACCAGGGATAAGGAATGGTCTATAATAATAAAAATTACAATCATATGATGTAAGGTTACAAGTGATCTGCGTAATAATCCATCAATAGCTGCGAGTTGCTGATGCTTACTGGTTAGAAGAGTAGTCGCAAATCTTGTTTATGCAATGTGGATAGTTGACAATGGAAGATTAGATATGTCTGTCTTTGTTAGAGGCAGCTTCTTTTTGTGTAGATTTGTGTATGAGGTGGACTAGCGTCGAGGACCTTTGGGCATCTTTTGCCATCCAAAAGGGATTGGCGGCGCAGCTTGTTGCCCGTCTCCCAACAGTCTCTCTGTAAAACTTAAATTATCTATATTTTTTATTTCAAAAAAAAAGATAAACACTTCTTTTTGCTCCTCAAATTGTACACTTGCTAAGTTTCATATAGATTAATTTGTATTCTTGATCGATCATTTCGATGCACGAATTGTGTGTCGTTTTTCTGCATAATGGTTATTACGACATTCTTAAGGCACTTTGCATGAATTTGTTAACAATACTACGATGTCATCGTTATACCTAATTCACATGGGGGATTATAATGATCATGACATTTGTGCAGAGACATCAATATTGTCGTGGATGGAGTCAACACCATATCTCAATTGTGTACAAAGGGAGGGTCACAAACGAAGCATTGGCATGGAGGCCCTCTCGTCATCGTTTGCATAATTAGAGGTGTTGCTTAAAGGGAGATGCAGTCGGAGGAATTGTCATAGTAAAATCGATGTAGATGCATTGATATTTACTGTCGTAAATGTTTCATAATTGTGGTTCGAAGTTAAGGAATTAAAGTGTGTCTTTCGCACATCATCAATGAGTAGTATCCAAATGATACTTCATCATTGCATTATTTCAAACTAGTCAATCTATAATGGATATCCGATCCAAATTATTTGATATAGTACCTTCATTTAGGATTAAATCATATGGATCGAATCAGATCTTTATCCTTTATCTGCTTCAATTCCCAAATTATTGGCATACAATGATCCCAATAACAATATCTAATTAAAAATATTCACAAATCACTTAGATAAGAGTTGAGAAATCCAAACCACAATGTGCACAAAGATATTTATGTGGAAACCGAAGCGGGAGAAAACCACGACCTACAAGCATGTTTTAAGATTTTCTCACCGCCCTCTCGACGAAGTTTGCTTCCACTGTTCCAGTGTTACTTTAAAGCGAGGATAACACAAGCTCTTGTATAGCATATACCCTTTCTTGGACAACTTCCAAATGAAAATTTTATCTCTCATGGAGACAGAGATCAATAACTTGGATACTTGTTTACAAATACTAAACAAAAAATAGTTTAGCCATAAAATTTGAATTCATAAGCTTACAAAACTTTTATCAAAGAATCTGCTCGAGAATTAATCGCTATTGAACATAGAGAGCTTGAATAGCTAGAGAACTTTTGGTTGGAGAGAGCTTGAGAGCATGGAATCGCATATAGAACTTCGAATATCTCACAAAAATAGCACTCTTTCTTTTCTTTTGAGAGTAAAGGATGTTCTTCTTGGTTGGGTGTCTCAGACAATAACCACTAGGGTCCTATATATAGTATTGCTCCTCAAAGTGTCGTTAGTAAGAAAACAGTGAAAATTCACAAACCACATAGATAAGAGTTGAGAAATTCAAACCACATTGTGCACAAAGATATTTATTGACAAAACGATATTTGGCTAAAGTAACAGTGATTCATCGCAGTATGGCCCGACTTATCAGAATTGAGTCGAAAGATCTCCGCGAAGAGGACCCGATTTAATTTATCCTCTATAAGTCCATGGTTGAACACAAGGACACGAGCTCTTGATGTGATCAATTTAAGTTCTAATATCTATGTTAAGCTAATAATTAAGGTCAAGAGACACGAAACAATGAACACATAACTCATGCAACAAGATGCATTTTTATTTGGTGTTAAATGCAAGCTAAATAAGAACAAAGTACAACATAATGGGAGTAAACATACAACATATACATCTACATAGATTATGCTCATGAAATAATATAATGACAAGCAATATTTGGAATTAAAATCAAAATCAAATGAATGCTCAAGACATGAATAGATTACATAAATGGCATTTCAATTGATAAGCATACACAACTTGAATCTCTAATAAATTATTCAAACTGTGTGACTCAAATTAGAGATTTAACTATGACATAAGATATATAATCAAATGAGCATCAAAATGAAATTAATTTCATGGAAAACGAAGTTTCTATGCTCAATATATTCATTAAAGAGTTCAAGGGCATGACTGAAGGAAAATATAACAAATATATACAAAACAGGCCTTCCAGTGCCTATTAGTAATTAAGAAAAAATGTCAGGGCTTATATTTAAGTTTCTTTCACGTGCGGAGTGTAATTTTGAAAACCAACGGGATCTGTGCAACTTCTCCATTAAAACATGTGCCACACATGCCTCGGACCTGAAAGCAATTTTGAAGAACTCGCAGCTTCGATATGCAAATGACCTGCACCTTATGCACTTCACACGCACGTTGAGGTTCAGGACTTGGCTCGGACAGTTGCAGGTACTTTGGGCCACGTTGTTGGCCCGAGGAGCCTAGGGAATGGCTCGGTCCCACTGAGCCTAGTGATTCGGGTGTCAACTCGTGAGGAACCAGGGTCGTCCGATCGTGAGATCAGACAGTAACGACTATGTATTGGCGCCTCCTCCTGCGCGATTGGTGGTGAAAATGGGACTCTGGCGAGGTCCCTTCTCCTCCTTGCTCCTAGATCTTCATTGATGGTGGTCGCACCTCACTGGAAGCATGACAAGGAAGCTGGTGGTTCAAGGGCAGGCTGGAAGTGGTGGGCGGAGCGGGGCGATGAAGCCTCGCCGGAGGCGGAGCTTTAGAATGGAGCTTTCCCAAGACGTCCATCCATTGAAGATTTTTGGACATACAAGTTTAGTGACAGCTTGTGCGTGCGTGCGTGCGTGCGTGCGTGCGATAGAGACCTAATCAGGCAGAGAAAGGTGCAGGTCCAATGGGTTCTCCATCGTGATGACAGAAAAGAGGGGCATAGTGGACGGGGCTCTGGAGGAAGGAAGAACATGAACAGGACCTCCCGTGAGGATCCCTTATCCTCGGTGAAGGTTTGGCACATGTCTGAGAGATGTGGTGATGAATGTACCGCATGGAAAAATAGAGAAACCAAAGAAAAATGCAAAGAAGCTTACCTGTAACTTGAAAATGGCTCGCAACGGAGATGGTGGCTTAGGCTTGAGGTCTAACTGACCTTAAGTCTTCACTTGACCCTACCAGTTGTATAGGGGAACTCAAGTGACTGAGTTAGGGTCATATACAAGGCCTCCGGCCATGGGTCGACACCAGGTGGTGCTCTTCATCGGTATTCATCTAATCTCATCCCCTCGGACATGGGAGGGAGAAGACGGACTAGGGGATCCTCCGTGTAAAGTGGACAGGGTCAAATCACGGTGGAGGTGGAGTATTTGAAGAAGGAAGGTGATTATAGGTAGTTGTTCATCAAAGTTCAACTACCTCCCCATCTTTGGACGTGGGATGGAACTAGAAGTTAGGGTCACGGCGTGGAAGAGGGAGGTTAGGGCTTGGTTTGGGAGTGGTCAGTTGTAGAGGGGGATGCTCGGAGCGATTGAGAAAAAAAAGAAGAAGACAGGGTGGTTGCGACTCGCGTGAAGGACGAGGGAGCAGAGGTTGGTGATGAAGGTGTAACCATCTGATGGTGCCCATTAGACGGTCCTCATTGAAGTGCGAGTGGAAGGTGGAGATGGCCCCTGATTATCTGATCAGAGGGCTAGAAGTGGCTATGGGAGTGGATGGCTCTGACGTGATCTGATTGATCACATCAGATCATTGAGAGCGCAATGGGTCTGATGTGATCAACTCCATCTGATCAAAGTGATTAGACGATCCTAAATGAAGGCAGCTGGTTTTAATGGATCGGGCCATGTAAGTGAATGAGATGAAGCCACGTGGCCCAATGGAAATTAAAATAAATCAAAAAATTTAATAAAATAAAAATAATATATATATACAAGCTTTAAATCAAAAAGTGTCCAACATGAAAGTTGTAAATCTTTTCAAAATCTACAACTTTCGTGTATAATCAAAAGTCAAAATACATCATATCTACATAGACATATTTTTGTAAGTATTTTTAAGTGATTAAAAATACTTATTTTCTTTTCTTTTGTGATTTTTTGTATTTTGATTTATGAATAATGTCTAAACAAATATACATAATATTAAACTAATTTTATGGGGTTTCAAATATTAAGAGAACACATAAAATAAAGATACAATATTAGAGGTATTTGTGTGTCATAATTAGGGTTAATTATATACAGAGTGTTAAACATCAATGTTAGTTAATTAACAATGAATCTTATTTATTTATTAAAGTAAGATGGATAATAAATAATAAATATGTCTAAATCATGGATTTATCACCCCCTATACTTAAACCTTGCTCGTCCTCGAACCAATAATGAATGAATAAGTCATTTGAATCCCTGATTGTGCATGTGAATGTATTAGACTTGATTCATTCAGAACTCTTGGTTATAGTGACCCTAAAATTATAAGTTGAACTCCATCTTAATTAAAAGGAGTTCAACTTCGCTAATCATCAGACTTGTTGTGTATACATATAAAGAAAGGATATGACATTTAGTGTTGATCGTATTTTATAAGTATAGAGTCGAAACGCCACACAAGATTCTAGTCCAAGAGACCCTCCTAAGGACCCAATCATCAACACTAGGGAATAAGTATATTTTTGCATTCAAACCAGTGTCTATTTAGTTGTCAATCTTAAAAGGATATATGGAAGGCCGGTTTATGGAGGAGATAGGTTTAGGGATGCAAACGGACGGATACAGATACAGATATATGTGTTATCATATCCTTATCTATTTTAAAATACGGATACGGATACGAAAACGAATACATTGCGGATATTGAAAATTGCATATCATATCCTTAAATACGAATACGGATATGGAAACAAATAATCATGATTCGGATGTGGATCTTTTACGAACAAAAATGGATTATCCTACAGATAAGAAATGCCTTCTAACGCTTACATTTAGTAAGATTGTTTGGTAAAGTTGAAACTAATAGCTAATTAGATCAAAATTAATAAACTACAGGAATACAAAATACAAAAAGAAACTATAGTAGTATACTAAGTTTAATAATTTTATAATAAATGATTAAATAATATAGAGATGTATATTTCTCTTTCCATATTTGAAAATGACTCTCGGTGCAATATATTGCAACTAATCTTATAAATATTTGGATATATATACACACAAAAGTTAATGTATGTATATACATATAAACACAAATTCAGCAATGCGGATATATATCTTTATCCGTCAAAAAAATATGTAACTATATCTGTATCCATATCCTCAAAAAAAATAAAACAATATATGTATCCTTATCTATATCTGTAAAGAATAAAATCTCATATACATATATGTATTCGTATCAGCTAAAATCAAAAATTCATATCCATATCCTCTTAAAAACGGATACGATGACGGATGGATATAGATATATCCATATCTGGTTGCATCCTTAGATAAGATGGTGTCTTTTCTTCTCCTCTTCTCATTGGAACAAGGATCCTCTCGAGTGTCTTATTAACTCAACAAATATATATTTTTATTATTGATCATTGTGTTCGTCGAAAGAATGCTAAGTCGTCTGCACTTGTTTTTCTGGGAATGCACCGGGATGTGACTCTTTTGAGTATCTATTATACCTTCGACGCCCAGATTTCTATCACTATACGATGCAAAACCCTTTTATGGTGCTATCCCGACTCATAAAAGCCTAAGATCTTGGTCCAAGTGGATACTTTGAAAAGTTTTGGAGCGCTCACCTTTGGTGGAAGTTCTTTCCAAGATTAGCGTACACTGATCAACATTTTTAATATTTCATCACACCCTGACACTTAGGTCAATATCACAAGATTAGTATAAGAACTTGTTCTTATACTGGCTAAGGTGCTGACACTCAGGTTTCATAAAGCCTTCATAGATTTTATCACATCTTCGAATATCATTAAATCAAGTCCAAACTTAAATATCCCACCCCAGTTCCTCATGTGAAACCTCAACTCACATCATAATTGCAGACGTGCATGTGAGGTGCTGGTCATATTCTTTAAGGTAGAGATTAAACATGCAAATATAGCATACATGTCTTTCAAACTATGGAAGTGTGAATTATTAAGTCATAAACCCTAATGACTAAGGTTGGTTAACTCTGAATCAAAAGACCTCTTAAACCAAGTGTTCTTAACTCTTCGAGTCTTGTATGAATGTGTAAGTGTCAAGGATAAATCTAACTTATTAATTAGTATTTTTGTGATTTTTAATTTTCTATTTTTTAAATTTTTAAAGTTAGAGTTGGGTGTATGTACAAAACAATTTGTTAGTCTCATTTACAACCTCATTTTGAAAACAATTTGAAAATACTTTACAGATCATGTTACATAAATATAGACTTTCAAAATATTTTACAAATGATTTTTCAAAAACAAGTCAAATCTCAATTTTTACAAATCATTGTAAAATATTTTTCAAAAACACTATCAAATAGTTATAAAATTTTTCAAATCATTTTATGAATATTTGTACAAAATCAATTCAAAAGGTACTTTACTCTTAGCCCAAAAAGTTTTAAAATTTTGAAAATATGATCTATGGTTAAAGTATATATATAGTATATACGGTACATCCCCATGTACTTGGCTTGTTTTATGTCCTCGTAGAACTAAGTGATATGAAGCCATAGCTCAAACTAAACATAAAGGGATGTACATGATCTGACTTAAGGCTTCCCTCCTATGCGTTGGTTTAAATAACCTAAGTATAAGGAGAAGACAAGGAAGAGAGTAGTGAAATGAATAAAAGAATGAGTTAGAAGCAATACAGGGATTCGGATCCCCCTATACTTAGGCTGATAACTAGCCTAAGTAGAGATATGTGAAACGAAAATGAAGGGACACGAGAGGAACAATCATGGTTAGGACTTGGTTCCCCCTATACTTAGACTGAAGAGTAGCCTAAGTATTAAGGCCTCGTTTGTTGTGCAGGAATAGAGGGGAGAATGGAATCACCACTTCTCCGTCGATTCCATTCATGTGTTTGTTAGATTATACTAAGACAGGAATGACGACTACAAAGGAAACCTAATTCCCTCGTACATGGGAATCAGCATTCCTAGGTACCCTCATAGGAATTGGAATTCTATTCCTTACAAATGCTAATGAATGTGTCCTTCTTCAATTTTTTAATTATTATATCATTGTTACAAAAACATGGTTATTGACACGGATATGTGTTTTTCTTTTTTGGATAGTTTTTGGGACACTGACTTGGATATGATTTTTTTGAACATGGATACAAATATATTGATGCAAAATGTCAGACAAGTTACAAATATATGCATATATGGATACTGACATGGATATGAGATTTTTTGCGGATACATATATAGATACAGTTCAATTTTTTGGATATAGATACAAATATGATTATGAGATATTCAAGCGGATACGAATACATATATATTAAATATATCTATTATATGGATAAAATATATCAGATAAGATTTTTTACGAATACGAACGTGGATAGGGATATGGGAATTTTTCTAATATGGATATGGATACAGATGTAATTTTCAAATTTTTGTAAGATATGGATACTGATTATATTCTAGTGGATACATAAACGAAGATGGATATGTATTTTATTTTTTTGTGGATACAGATATGGATATGGATGAGGAATTTTTTACGGAAACGGATATGGACATGAAAATGGATTTTTATTTTTTTACAGGTATAGATATGGGTACGGATACCATCTTTAGTTTTTTAGGATATGGATATGGATTATATTTTAGTGGATACATATATGGACATGGATATGTGTATTTTTTTGTGAATACGGATACCTGTAACATTTTCAAAATTTTCAGGATATGGATATATATGATAATAAAATATTCTAGCAGATACGGATATGGATATATTAAATATATCAAATGTATGGAAACAATTTGACTATTGATTTCTTATATGAAATATATCAATTATATGAAAAATTAAGTTGGAGGATACCGATTATTTTTTCTACTTAACGAAATATATCAAAGGAAGGTTATTTTATTTCTATTCTTTTCCCTTTCCAAACATAAGAAAGGAATGTGTCTCATAACAAATGTTTCAATTCCTAATATGAATCAAACAATGGAATGGAAAAACTTATTCCTTTCTATTCCATTGTTAATTTCATTCTTGTCTTGATTACATTCCATTGCAATTCCTTTCCAACCAAACAAACTTGGCCTAAGAATATGGAGCTAAGGATGAGGGAACCAAGACATGAGGAGTTATCTCAAACACATGAATTTTAAGGATGGATGAATCTATGGAAATGGAAAATGGAGTCTTTAGGTTTTGGGAGGTGGGTTTTGGAAAATCACATCAATCAACACAAAGCAAACCTAATTAATTCACCAACTCACACACGAAAACCAATAAATTATGAACATATTTTCTTGTCAATTTTATTGATGATAATACAAAATATAAATCTATTACGCACATGTATAATGGGATTTGGGCATTATCCTAAGGATACGTCCTCGCCCTTCTTTTGTCTGGAAAATGTACCTGCGAGCAATGTGGATGTTGCTCTCCCATAATAAAAGATTCAATTATTGCTCCATTTTTTTAATCAACTTGCATTATTAGTCCTGATTTTAGAAAACTTGGTTATTACTATTTAATAATGTGATCACATAAAAATCATCGCCTACCGAGCAATCTCGATTCTTTTTTAACTTAAGTTTTAAATCAAGAGAGGATTCGGAAAAAAACCAATGCAAGCGGTAAATCATGATGCATGCTCATGTTGAGAGATACTTACAGTGCATCCCTACTCTCTCCATGCAGATGCTTGACTGAGATTTAAAATTTATCTATATGAATGCAAGTTGAAAAAGCCGCACCTAAACATGCTTCTATTTAAGGGGATAGAATTTGATTAAACTTGAGCTAAATTAAGTGTAGTTAAGTGTGTCTGATGAATCTTATGAGATTGGTGAATTTCGTATGATGCAGTTAGTGTGTCCTAAATTATAAATAAGCATAGTAAAAAATAATTCTAAAGTAGCTCTAAGAGTTGTGTGCCTAAACCCCAAGTTTGACACTCAAGTTGAGTCCCACCCGAGTCAAGGGTGAAAAACACTCAACACACCACAACACAGTCCATAGTCTATAGATACAAATGCGATTTCTCAAACGAGAATCGATATAAATGCAGTATGACATACATATATAAATATCATATCACAACAATAATGATCATACACAACACTTTAGATACTCTTTAATTCCTTAAGACTAAAGTCATGGCTCCTCTCAGCTAGACCATCCGAGCTCCTTGCCTCTGCTTAGCTCCAAGCGTCATCGGATCGCGGACCCTGCCACAACATCAAAGATAAGATATCCATAAAAGAGATAGCTTATACAATGGCATAACATATAAACACAACATATTAAAAACAATGCAAAAATCAACCCACAACATTTTGACCTACATAATATGTTAATCAACTTAACAAATTATTAAATCTAATTAATTACATTAAGGAAGCATTGTCCTCGACAAGGGCACCATATGATGAATCGGTACTTGGCTAAGTTAATATTGATTTGTTGTAGTATGGCCAATTATCATCTTATCAAAATCACGTCAAAAGATCTCCGTGAAGAGGACTTGATTTAATTTATTCTAGATAAGTTTGGTATCGAATACAAGGACACGAGCTCTCGATGTGATCAATTTAAGTTCTAACATCTATGTTAAGCTAATGATTCCACTATCTAGGTCAAGAGACACACCAAAACAATGCAACACATAACTCATGCAACAAGATGCATTTTTATTTGTTTTTAATGCATGTTAAATAAGTACAAAAAGCAACATAATGGGAGTAATATACAACATGTATATCTACATAGATCATGCTCCTGAAATAATATAATGACTTAAGCAATATTTAGAATTCCAATCAAAATCAAATGAATGCTCAAGACATGAATATATTACATAAATGGCATTTAAATTGATAAGCATGCACAACTTGTATCTCTAATTAATTATTCAAATTTCATGACTCGAATCATAGATTTAATTAGGTTATAAGATAGACAACCAAAAGAGCATCAAAATAAAATTAACTTCATGGAAGGCGAAGTTTCTACATTCAAGATATTCAATAAGGAGTCTAGGGGTATAAGTGAAAGAAAAATATAACAAATATATACAAAATAGTCCTTCTAAGGGTCTATTGGTGATTAAGAAAACTGCTAGGGGATTATCTTTAAGTTTCTTTCATGCACAGGGGCATAAGTGTAATTTTGGAAACCCTATGGGTTCTCTGTACAACTTCATCAAAACACATGACGTACGTGCCTTGGATCTGAAAGCAATTTTGAAGAACGTGTGACTTCGGCATGCAAATGACACGTACCTCACGCACTTCGCACGCGAATTGAGGTTTGGGACTTGGCTCGGATTATTGTAGGTGCCTTGGGCCACGTGGCTGACTCGAGGAGCCTAGGGAATGGCTCGGTCTCACCGATCCTGGTGATTCGGGTGTCGGCTTCGTGAGGAATGAGGGTTGTTTGATCTTGAGATCAAACAGTAACTGTTGTGTGATGGCTGCTCCTCCTCCACAGCTGGCGGTGAAAATGGGACTCCAGCGAGGTCCCTCCTCCTCCTTGCTCCTGACACTTCGTTGATGATGACCACACCTCACTATAAGCACAACGAGGAAGCTGGTGGCTCAAGGGCAGGCTGGAAGTGGTGGGCGGAGTGGGGCGATGAAACCTCGTCGGAGGCAGAGCTCTAGAATGTAGCATTCTCAAGACGTCCGTCCATTGAAGATTTTGGGACCTGCAAGGTTAGTGGCAGCATAGCTGAAGCGTGTAAAGTGAAGTGTGTGCATGGAGTGAGTGAAACGAAGACCTAATCGGGCAGAGAAAGGTGGAGGTTCAATGGGTTCTGTCATGATGATGAATAAGAGGGGCAGAGTGGATGGGCTCTAGAGGAAGGAGGAAGATGAACAAGACCTCCCGTGCGGATCCCTGATCCTCGGTGAAGGTCCGGCACATGTCTAAAGGATGTGGTGATGAATGTACCGCATTGGAAAAAATAGAAAAATAGAAAATGCAAAGAAGCTTACATGGAACTTGAAGATTGCTCGCAGTGGAGATGGTGGCTTGGGCTTGAGGTCTAACTAACCTCGGGTTTTCGCTTAACCCTACATGCCGTGTAGGGAAGTTCAAACAACCGAGCTAGGGTCGTATACATGGCCTCCGACCATGGGTCAACACTAGGTGGTGCTCTCTCATAATCGAATTTTGCCTGTGGTTAATAAAGGTCGTCGGTGTAGAAAAACCATGAAAACAAAATTTGATTAATCAAATAAAAGATCAAAAAAATAGGAGAAAGAGAGAATGAAGTGAATAAGTGGGTTCTCTCTCCTATTATCTGCATTAATTATTATTTAGTTACACTTCGATTTTTGAGGAAAGATTAGTTTTGTGATTTTTAAATTCTTCTTGAAGAAAGCGGGAAAACTCTTTTTTATTTGTTTTGATTTTTGAAATTTTATTTTATTTTTATCTTTTCCAATTTTTATTTAGTTTTCAAAAGTGATAATTTTGCAACACAAAGGGGATCTACAATATAGTAATATATGATAGAAATATGTAAGATGGTACTATATAATAGATCCACGAAGGACTCGAGCAACGAGCTCGAAGAGAAAACTCAAACAAAATTCAAAATGGATGCGAAGTTCGAAAAATCAAAACAAGTCAAATGCGTAATGAAAAGCCTCAAAAATTTAACAAAACCTCGCTAGGGTAGTTGTGTGACTACCTTAGAACATTCAATGAAAAATGATGTCTCTAGAGTGTCTAAATAGTCCACACAGTATAGCGGTACAACTGAAAATAAAAGAAATAGAGTCTCTGCAGTTCAGCCCCTGAACATGGACTAAAACATAAAACAAATAAGTTTCTTTGTAATTAGGTCCCTACGTGGGGACCTAAGCGCAAAAGCGGAAACTTTCTGCAACACAGCTTGATTCTGGAAATCAGTGGGGTTTAAGATGCAATTTTTCTACCCCTTCAAGATCAAAGGCTGGAATTAGATAGTGAAGTGCGATCTGGACCCTTGGTTTGTGCCACGTGTCGAAAGGTTGTACAACGGTGTTCTTCAGGCAGTTCTTCCCCAATCTGAAGTGGGCGATCGCTATGGCTTCCTCCACTCGTTCTCCGGTGAAGTCAGGCAGTGGCACGACACTCCTGCAAGTTAAAGAAGGACTTGATTCGTAGAGGAATCGGTTAGAAAATAGGAGAAATATATCACGCAAACTAGTTTAAGAATAGGTGAAGGAAAACCTCAAAATTGGGCTGGATTTCGATTGAATTCAAAGGGGTATAGAACTAATCTATGGGGTAATGGGTACTAAGATGGGTGACTAACTACACTAAAAAGTGATTAAAAACACAATAAATTGATGAAGGAAGTCGCCTGGGAAATAAGAAGGTGTATTACCTTCAGGTCGTCGCCAGCGAACCGGTGATGTTCGCGGCTCAACGCCGATCAAACTACGGCGACTTAAGGGGAGCGAAACACCTTGGACTCCTCTCCTATCATCCCTATTCCACGCGAGATGAAGATCTCCGTCGTCTGTCACCCGAGGAGCCCTCTACAAAACTTGGAAGATGGGGAGATTGTTCTGTTGGAGCTGGATCTGGTGGGAGTTGTTGTTTAACGCCAACTTTGAATCTTTAAATAGAAGAAATGGAAGTGAGTAAGGTGGATTTGAAGGTAGGGCGTAGATGATGGATAGTGGAGGTAGAAAATCTGTGGATTGTATTTTTTAAAAGGGTGAATCAAAGGCTAGAAAAATAGTAAAAGTGGGCTCGTTACCGCGTGGAGCAGACCGCTGGAACAGATTCTTGAGGAAGATAAACGTGGTGCTGACACGTGTCAGCACCACAAAATTCCAAACCATAAATGTTTTGTAAAATAGATATTAAATACTAAATGAGGTTATTTTGAAAAGTGTAAAAAATGAAAATTGTAGATAATTAAATTATTTAAATTATAGGATAACTTATTTTGATAAATAATAAATATTTAAAGAAATATAATTATTATACTAATAAATAGGTATAAATAATACTTGATAAATAAATAATATATTTTTAAATTAATAAATTAATAAATAATACCTTATTTTTATATTTTCTTAATTACTAGAATAATAAATAGAATATATGTATTTTTTGTAGATTTTAATAAATTAATTGAAATATATTAATAAATACGGGTATAAGTTACACAATTCAATTTTGTTTATAAATTAGTGTTTTTGATTTATTTAAAATAATAAATAATGTTAGAAAATTCTTAAATCATGGTTAAAATACAAGATCAAAAAATAATTAAAAATTATAAAACCATTAAAACTATAAATACTGTGTTTTAGATAAAATAAATAGCCCAGAAACCCAATTGTCATTAGGTCTCAAAACTGACTTTTTGCAAACGGACTCTGATTTTAGTGAAATCACATCCATTAATTAGAAAATATTATTTTATGAACTTTAAAGGTGAATAAGTTAAATTGGAGTTCGTATAAGAAAGTAATGTTGTTCGGAAGTTGAGAAATTGTTTATTTACAAGTTGGATTTCTTGGCATATGTACAAGATAATATGTTTAACCTATTTTTATATTTTTCTATACATTTTTAGAAATAATTGGGAAAAGAGTTTAATGAAATATATATATAAATATATGAATTAATTAAAAATCAATGACGATTTGATAATTTCTTTCATCTCCATCTACTTATTTGCTTGTCGACCAATCCATGATGACTTGGTCTCGGATGTTAAGTTATATAAATATATCTTTCAGCTATGTTTATATTTTATGAGTCATATTGTACCTATATACATATTTACAATATGTCTGCTTTTTGTTTTCTTTATTTCTATTCTTTTATTTATTTACATGATTTTGATGCATAAAAGTGTATTTTTATTCATGAACATGATTTTGTTAAAAGATGGAAATTAATGAATATTTACATGTATTTGTTAAGGATTTTAATACAAAATGTAGAAAGAATGTTAATGAATCATGGATTCATGAAACCCCTGTACTTAAACTTTGTTAGTCCCTTAACAAACACTTATTTGAAAAATAAGGGAAAAATAAAGAAATTTAGAATGAATTTGTTTTCCCAAACCAATTCATGAAAATAAACAAAGGACAAAGCTCGGTTGAGCCTAAAACAAGCATTTTATCGGAGCCTTAACAAAGGTTAGGAATTTAATCTCAGCAGTCCTCAAGTTCCAGAAATCATTATTTAGGTTCACCTCAACAGCCAGCTCAGATTCACTCATTCATTTCGCTAACTCTATCAACTTTGAATTCAATATGTAGTATGTGTGAATTGTGTTAGCTCTTCTTGCTTAAAGAAGAGAAGAAACCGCCCATCCCAATAATACACTCCCACTAGGCCATCATCTAGCTACTCTTTCATCGAGGAGGGGGTATTCCCTTCTAAGGTCAGGTCGTGTTTTGTCCGCAATCGAAGAGAGTGAAAGTAGAAGAATGAGAAAAGAACTGGAGTGCGACCAGTGTAGACGCGTCTCCTTGTGAAGCCTAGCCAGTGTAGCTAAGTATCCATTAAGATGTGCAGGCTTTTTGGTGGAAGCTTGGACCATTGTGGTCATATTTGTATTTAGTGGCTTCTTCTTTGAATTAGCTTTGTAATGTTGCTTGCACTGCATCAATCTTTTATGCCTCGACGGATATAGCATTTTTCATTCCATCCATTTTTTGAGGTCTTGGAAAAAAATTGTGCTAGCATATCCTTCCCTCATCCGAAGCATTATTTCAACCCCAATCTCTCCCATCTTTAGACATCCATGCCAATACACAACTAAAATGGAATGCCCTTCGCAACTCCATGCAAGTCGATCTAAGTGCAAAGTGCATATGTCCAAAATTGGTTCACTGATGAAGAGTTGAATGGATGACACCAAGTGTTCTACTTAGGCACGTTTAAGTTGACTTCCCAAACATGATCTCATGGAACCCAAAGATTTAAGTCAAAGACCTAAAGAGTCTAAATTCCAGTTCATAACTCGGCTCCTTACAATGAAAGTTAAAGGTCATAATCAAGCTACATCCTTTAAACTATTCCCAATCTTTAGTTCTAGAAATCAAACTTATTCTGAAAAATGCTAACGTAAATGCAACCATGTTTTGTGAAGTATATTTTCTGAATTTTACTCATTTTATGGATTTAAGGATTTTGTATTTTTTATGAATTTTAGGAATTTGTATTTTTATGGATTTTTCATTTTTTTATAAACAAGTTTATGTAAAGTACTTTTACAAGATAAATTACCCATATTTTATTTGGATTAAATAACTAATGTATTTTACAAATTTTATCTACAAAGAATTTTACAAGGATTAAATGAATTTTACACATATTTTAATAAATGTGATTTTAAATAAGTATTATACATATTTTAGATATATATTTTAAATACGCATTTCAAATTAAGAATTTTAAATAAGGATTTTAGACGTATTTTGCTTATTTACAAGGATTTTATAAATAATAAATAGATGGATTTTAAATTAACCCTTACCACTTTTATGGATTTTATAGATATAGAAATACATAAAAGTATGAGTTATTGATGCAAGTATATATAAAATATATACGCCCCCCCCATACTTAGCTTGTGCTATGTCCTCATAGCATCAAAAGAGAAAAAGCATGATATAACTCGTGCTAAATAAAAGTGGGTGAAAACGAATAAAAGAACAGAAGTCAGTCGACCCCCCTATACTTACGATCAGGTCATCCTAAGTATAGTGGAAGACAAAAATGAGGTGATTGAGGAAAAAGAATATACAAACGAAGGAACAAAAGAAAGAAAGAAAGAAAAATGAAATCAACGAAATCACTCGGTCCCCCTTATACTTAGGATATAGCATTCTAAGTATAGAAAAGAATGTGCAAAAGTTAGGGATCAGTGATTAGTGTAAAAGAAAGGAAAACAAAAGAAAAGTAAAAATAACAAAAATGAAAAGCACAAATCAACGGGCAATCAGTCCCCCCTATACTTAGGATCTAGTATCCTAAGCATAGAAGATGAGCAAAAAATGGGGACGATTGTGGACTACAAAGAATATACAGGTAGTGTACTCCAGAAAAACCGAAAGGCTCACAAGTCTTTGTACAAGATAAAATGAAGTGGAAGAGTAGTCATGCATCCTGTATAAAGTAGATCATCTCAACTTGGGTCATACTGAATCATCTGTTGTGCATGTGTGTACCGATCCCTGGCTGAAAAAGTAGAGCCGCCTCTGTAAGTGAACTCTGTATGTGGCATAGATCTCTCTACTGAAATATGTGTTAGTCGGACTACAAAAGGTGTCTATATGTGTAACCATCACACCATCCGACTCTCTACGTTGAATAGATTGTATGATCTGTGAAATAAAATCAGCTGACTCTCGTACTGAAATATGTGTACTCTCAATCTGCGACACTGAGATGTCTACTGCAACTGACTGCTCATCTGGACTTGATGTGAACTATGTATCTGTATGTGAACAGACATCTGAAGAACATAGGTACCATGTGATCTATCCCATCCTCGTGTAAGATATCGTGGGTATCAAAATAAACACTCTCAAGATTAAGAGATTGTGTCTCATCTATGTGTTGACAGTCCTCTGCAAGACTGGTGTCCTCTGAAGTAAATGACAATACCGATCTGGGATTGTTGCATCATCTCTCCATCTCAATGTGTATCTCTCCATTGTATGTGTGGAATGATACTCTCCCAGCATCATAATCAAAGAATGCTCTCGTTGTCTGTAAGAAGGGTCTCTCGAGAATGATTGGAGCAAGGAGTAACTGTGTAGGGCACGTCATATCTAAGACAGTAAAGTCCACTGGAAACTGCAAACCCTGAACAATCATGATAATGTTCCTCTACGTGCCTCTAGGTCTCTTCACAGATCGATCTACAAAGTGAAGTATCGCTCGTGATTTGTAAAGAGGACCTAGCTTTTGCTTATGAAGCAAAGAACATGGAAGTAAATTAATTGAAGAACCATTATCTAAGAGAGTATGATGGAATGCGACATCTGCAATCTGGCATGTGACATAGTAAGCTCCAGAATCTCTCTTCTTCTTGGGTACCTTATTCTGAATAGCACATGAAGTCGCCTTGATCAATACATGTTTCTCAACTCGTGATATTCTTTTCCTATGTGTTGTGCATATGTTCCTCAATTGATTCTTGAGTGTAGGAAAATGATCCAAGGCATCATGAAGTGGAATCTTCAGAAAAATGTGATCTTTCAATAAACGATCAGTCTATGGAGTAACATCATCCTTTTTTATATTTTTCTTTCCTTTTCCATACAAGGCATCGGGAAAAGGAACAAACTCAGGAACAACAAAATCAACATCTTTATTCAAAAAAGAATCAGCATGTACATCGAGAGTATGTACAAAACTCTCTAAAACAGTAGAAGAAAAATCTGCATCAGGAATGTCTGCATGCTCTAGCGTAGTATCATCATCTGATTCGCCTATGTCCATGTCAACTATCTCGGGATCGCTCTCCTCTCTCTCTCATCAAATTGGGCATCACGTTGATCCCCATCATCATGGTGGTCCTCCTCCTCCTCAGCATCAAAATGTGTGTCATGGATCGACTCTCGCTCCTCATTATGTGCCCTCTCCTCCTCTCGATCAAGTGCTCGCGATTTTCCGCTCCTGAGACGAATGAAGTTAGATAAAAATTTAGGAAAAGAGATCGTACCTGTAGTGGTGTCTACCTGATCTGAGTGCCTCCTCTTGTTATTCGAGTTCATCTGAGGCTGGGTTGGGTGATGAATCTGAGCTGGGCTGGGTGATGAATCTCAGATTCATCACTCTAAAAATGACTAATTAAGCTCAAATCCCCAAAATCATCGTCATTTTTCATTTATATTGTATAATTAGCATTCATGCATGTATAAATAATAATTATATTTTATCACTTATTATTGCATAAAATAAGGAGCCAAAAATCACAACCAAATTGACCTGTAAAATAGGCTAACTTCCCTGATTTTTAACTAATTCATGCTAACTCCAAATGACCTGAAACCACTCCATTGTGTACATATTACTAACAACAATAAACAAAAAATACAAAAACACACTAACATAAATAAGTGGACCAAAAACTCAAAATCTAATTCCAGGATTTCTGAACTAAAATGCTGATATTTTCCTCATCCAGTGTCCGATTTGATCATGCTCACGTTTGAACTAATGTACATTCAATTACCTCCAAAACAAGACCCAGTTCAAGTGGATCGGAGCTCATATGTGAAAGTTGGGTTTTGGACCTCTTTTGTACATTTTGTATTTTACATAATTTTGACCTATTATTTTATGTACATAACTAACTTATTTTATTTTATTTATTTTTCATTTATTTCTTTGATAAAAGTTTTATTAAAATGTGTAAAAATCCAAATCCAAAATGAGCTTGAAATCAAAGAAACTAACTGAGTCTGACTCTTTACTAATTGTTAGTACAAAAATTGTCTTTTTCGTGTTCTATTTTATTTCTTCTTTTCTTAATTAATAAAAATCCAAAAAAATAGATTAACGTGTAAATATTTATCTTTGATTTTATCATATTTTTCGGATTTTTATCTTGTTTAAAATAACAAAAAATATATAAAACTCAAAAATCAAGGTATTATATGTACATGGAGTACCCCAAAAATATCACCTTTTTTGCAAATGATAGATTTTGATTTGGTCTCTTCATAAAAGTTGTAGATCTCATCGAGACGAGCAACTTTTGTGAAGAAAGTTTTTCAATCTGAGGTCGTTTGCTATTTCTTTTTGAATTATCTTTGTATTTAATTTTATGGTTTTTCTAGGGCCGACACGTGGCATCTCCTGGAGCAGCCACGTATCACCCATTTTTGCCTTTATTTTTGTTTATAAATAGCAGGGCCTTCTCTAGTAAAAAAACCCTTGTCCCGGGCGAAGAAAAAGTCCTTCCACCATCTGTCCCCCCTCTGACCCCCCCCCCAAGGAAAGAGAGCAGAGAAAGCCTGACTCGCGCATTCGTGAGCGGACACTTACTGACATGCGCTCGGAGGCGAGGGAACCCTAGGACGCCCAAAGGGACTGAACTCTCTAAAGAAAGGCTCAGGGTCTTCGGGCAACTCACCGGTGAACAACAGGAAAACACATAGAGTAGCAAATAAGGAATTTATCCCATTATTATGAATTAACTTATTAAATGTTTTGAACAAATCTTGAAATTTGAAACTACCTATCATCCAATAAAAACCCAGAATTCTTAATAATAAACCAAAGTCCCCTACCTGATTAGTTACAAAAGCTTTTTGACAAGCACTTGCTGCAATTGATCGTGTGAACCAAAAACCTATTAATAAATAGGAGCACACCCCCACCAGCTCCCAAAAAATATAAATTTGGATCAAATTAGAACTAGTAACTAATCCCAACATGGAAGCATTGTAAAAACTCATATAAGCAAAAAATCTCAAATATCCTTGATCGCGAGACATATAATTATCACTATAAATAAGAACCATGATTCCAACAGTAGTGATTTTCAGAAAAGCTTACAGTTGTTCGAGGATCGTTGCATGCATTATGTTAGATATCAAGGAAATCAATTCTCGCTTCAAAAGGAACCCATCTTCGGATGAAGAAATGGAAATGTTATCTTGTCCATTTTTGGCAATGTCATTTTTATTTTTGGTCTCAGCCATATAGGATTCATATAAACCAATTAACAAATAATTCTTTCGATTTGTTGGGTTATCTTTCAAGTGTATTAATAAATGTTATGTCTTTCCGTATCATAAAATTTCTTATGGTTCAGTCGAAAAAAGGGGGAACCCTTGCTTCGGATTTAATGTAACAAAGGTTGCATCATTAATATTGATTGTTCCCGTTTTTGTCTGTTCTCTTTCTTTCATCAAATACTATTTACTATTGTATTATAGCAGTACATTGACTCATTCCATACTAGAAATAATCACAATAAATCCTTTGATAACACGGATTCATATTTCTTAATGATATCCCACGATCGAAACAATTGGTTGAATCCCCTAAAACCATTTCATAGAAGTTCATTGATATCTTCTTTTTATAAAGCAAATCGACTTCGATTTTTGAATAATCCACGTCTATCTACTATTATCTAAAAATAATCAAGTTATTAATGACTGGATGAAACCAAGAAATAACCCTCACGTGCGAAATTATAGAAGATCCACTTTAAGATCAAACAATTCCATCAAATTAAGTATGACTGTATGTGTGATAGCATCTACTATACCAGGAATATCAATGAACCCAATTCTTGCAATTTCTCAGAATACCCTTTTTTAGCTTGTAGGGTCTATTTCTTAGTTCAAGATCCCTCGTACTAACTGGAATAAAAGAATTAGTAGATCTGTTCCGCCCAAAATGGGAATGGGCTGGGGTTATGAACTTATAATCATGGAATCGATTCGATCATCATATTATAAGTTCATTCCATATCGGGCCAGACCGGAATAGGGTTATGTACATTCTCATTATGAGAAGGAGTCATTCGAATTACTAAAAAATAATCAAAATTTTAATTTAAAATAAAGCGACGCCACGTGGCGTCATCCTGGCCGTCTGATCTCAGCCGATCGGACGGTCACTGCTCCTTCCCCTTCCTCTGTCTCCTTCCACTTTCCCAAACCAACCGAGCACCGCCGCGATATTCATTCTGTCGCCCGCACGCCGCCTTCCTCTTCTAGTCGCGCCGCCTCCTCGCTAACCGGCCACCTTCCTTCCATGGCCAAATCTCAATCGAATCCGACCCGATCTCCTTCTAAATCCAGCCATCGCTCCTTCCCCAATATCTGATTGTCAATCACCGTCCCAATCGCCTAATCGGTCCTCCTCGCCTTCTCCTATTTAAGATTGTCGTCCCCTTCATTTTCCGACCATCCGACGATAGTCTGCACGCACGATATGGGACACCGGTGGTGACAGCTCGGTGCCCCATCCTTCCCGACGAGGTCCGGTTTCGACCTCGTTGCAGAAGGTCTCCCCAGGCCCTGTTCTGCTCTGGCCTTCTTCGCGTCGTCGAGCTGCAATTTCAACTCCCTCCACCGTACACCATCGGACCGCCCGGATTCATTTCACCTTCAACCTTTCCATCAGAAGCTCCCCTGCCACCTCGTGCACTATGCCTCTGCTTCGCCATCCCTGTTCCATCATCTAGCAGCTGGAGCCATTCACCATCATTGATATCCAGCAACCCCAGGTCGCCCTCAGTCGCCAAGTGCCTCCTACGGCAAGCTCCTCCTACGGCCAAGTCCTTCATCCCATCTCGAGGAGTCCGCAGCTACAGCAAGGCTCCTCCTCCTTCCGCTTGGCTCCACCAATGCGGCCTTCCTTCGTCGCTCCGCCTACACCGTCGAGGGCTGACCCGAGACCTCCCCATGTGAGTCGCACGTGTGGAGAGGGTCACATGAGATGCACCACCCTCCTAGGTGATTTTGCAGGAAAGTCCTCAGAGGTCTGCATTATACAAGAACCGTCCCTGCCTCTCCAAGGGTCATGTGCCCAGCTTGGGTTTTTTGCAGAAAAACCCCCTCGGGGTTTAGGTAATTATAATTTAGCCATGTTCTGCATTCTCTGCATTATTTTATTTATATTATTGTAATTCTACCCATGTGTTCCCCATTTGTATTAGACCTCAACGTGACATTTTTATCATTCAAAAATAGCATTGTGTTCTTCAATTCATTCTTTAAATAATTGTTGTATGTTTCTATGTTGTGGTTATTTAACAATTATGATTCTTGCGTAAAATTGTATATTTTGCCCATCTTGTACTTCAAAATTCATAAGTAATTAACCATAGCTCTGAAAATTGTCAAAAAATTCATGGATTGGAGAATTAATTGTATTTAACATCGTATCCAAAAGAATTGCATTTGCAAGCATGGTTTGCCCTATAAAAATCATTTTGCATATCTCAATCTTTAATTTTTTAATAGGTATTAAATCGTATTTTCAAGGTTTAGGATTTTTCTAAGATCAATCACCTAGTGATAGATCTTGGATAATTTTATACCTAGAAAATAAATAGGTTTGATATTTATTATAATTAATTGTTGAATTTCACTTTGTTTACAGTCATAAATTCATAAAATATTTATCTTAAATTCAAAAATTCCAATAAAATTTCAGTGCATTCATTTCATCATAAGATACATCTCAGCCAAGTTTCATAATTTCCGGGCATTGTTTGATTGAAAATTATATTTTAGTCCTTAAAATTGACCTCAATTACATTTGCATCCCAAATTGCATTAAAAATTCAAAAAATATCATCTCAAAAACCGTGCACAAACCATCTTAAAAATCATGCACAAACTTTGATGGACAAAATTCTAAGTTATTCCTTTGCCTCCTTGAGTTTGACCTTGGGACTTGCCCAAGTAAAATAAACATAAAATCCACTCGAATAAAATTGAATAAATTACTGTGGTTATTTCTTTACTGATTCCGATTACACGATGTAATTATGACACATTGATATTTTAAATGCTTAATAATTCACATCAATTAAAGAGGGTATCTTTGGACTCGTTAGATGGTGTCGTTGTCTGGGAGGCAAATGACTTAGATTTTGTCTAAAAAAAATTTGTGTTCGGTTTTCCACATTCGTGTAGTCTGACCCCCGAATCTTCACTGTATATTTTTCATATATTTTTTTCTTTCCTGTATTTACTTTATTTTATTTTTCAACATTTATTTTTTTGTTTTATTTTTGATTATTTTCTGTGTCACTCTCTCTCTCTCTCTCTTATTTTTCTTATGAGGTACCTGATGTACATGGAGCAGTTTCTCACAAAAACCGATGCATCTTCACCAATGTCGGAAAAATCGCAAATAAAATTAAGATCGAGGCGAGTCGTGAGAGAGCGTAGAGTCTAGGATTTATTTTTCTGCAATTTTAATATTTGTAATTAATTGTTCATTTATAGCGGTGTCCATTTGAACTCCCACGTGTGTAACAAGACCTTGAACTTTTTCTGTGGTGTGTCATGGCCTACTTCACTATCCGGTGAGGGTGGGGCCCGACTTTAGTGGCCCGTAGGTTAGACCTGCAGATATGGCTATTAGAGCTTCTAGGATTTTATTGTTTGTGCTCATAGAACCTAAGACCACACTGCACATTAATTGAGACGCACATTAGATCGTTCAATTTAGTCAAATTCAATTCAATTCTTCACAGCTACTAGAACTTTCCGATAGATGTGGTTTTTGTCGACTTGCATTCATCTAGAATAATTTTCAATTCTTGTATTGCATCTCATATGGAGATTGCGAGGAATCACTATAAGTCTTCTATATGAGCGTACATCATTGTTTCACGTGCATCAGCTTTTCCCGAATTTCTCCCTCCTCTTTTTTCATGAAAATTCTAAAGGAAATTGGGACTGGACGATAGACGTGTATTTGTACTCATCTAATTTTTCAAGTGATCACCTCAATAAAATTAGGACTGCTAAACAAAGCTGACTAAATTAACTCATAAAATCAAGATTTTTTGCGGGAGAGCAACCCCGACCTTGGATTCATTTATCTGTCTGAGTGAGCGAAAGACGACACTTAAGGTTTAGAGTCCAGCTCTGGAATCTTCGTATTGACTAGTGATTCTAAAAAAATGATTAGCTACTTCTCAGTGAGGAATACGAGTAGCCAGTAAATGGTCTGTATTTCCTTACCAGAGTGGGTGGTTTAAAGGAAACTATGTAAGGCTTCGTCCTTAAGTAACACTGGTAGTCGTATTACGGTCCATAGTTACACTCATACTGGCTGAAAGTGGATGCAACTATTCGTAAGAATTCAGGCCAGTTTTTAAGAACATTTCCGGCACCTAACAGCTCGCTAATTATTTTCCAAGATTGACTTATCACCAACTAAAATTGAAAAGATAATTGTCAAACTCTTGCGGCTTCATTATGTGAGTTGGTGAAATTGGATTTGTATTGCGTTTGCATTGGTGTGCATGAACTGAATTCAAAAATCAAAAAAAGCCGCGCACTTGTGCCACCACTTTCCTTGATTTAAAATTTTTTTGTTTCTATTTTGTGAGTATCATGTGCACTACACCAATATCAACCATGTCGATTCATCATCAACCACCTTTGATAAAGACAGGACAATGGTCCGAATACCCATCTGATTTATACTACGAAAATGAATTTGTCTCGGTTAGACCCAAATCATCTAAAACCTCTTATATCAAGAATCCTCCAACATTTGCGGGAGACTTTTACTCTCGGATGAATCCAACTCCCTCAATGAATTCCAAGTCATTCTACTCGAATCATCTGATCAAAGTCACCACATCATCATATTTTTCACCTCCGCTACGTGTGACCACACATGAGCAACTGCCATCCTGGACTGAACCATCTTATTCCTGGTTTCACATTGAAACTAATGAACCATTTCAAGATCAAATCACTTTTGAGACTCATGATTGGCCGAGACACCAAATCCAATCGCCCTCATTCTTTCCTCACAATCTTATTGGAAAAGGTCCACAACTAACACTAATATATTCAGATTGGACCTTAGGGAATAATATGATGACCCGATCAAACCGCAAGGAGAGGGCCACACCTAATTATCATCAGTATTGGATTAATTGTGACAATCACATCCACATTGACAACCCCGAACACCACTCCTTCGATCGGCCTACACATACAGAGGACCAAACCGATGATATCGACACATATGAACCATGTATGACTCCATTATTTGGGGATAAAATCAATCGTGATCACGAAAGTAGACTCTACTCAAACCAACATCGCATGCATGAGCCACTGTATACTGAGTATGAGACCTACATACTCCCACGAAATTCTTCCACTGAGAAGACTCCTTTTATAATTTTTGAGAATTTTCAGAAGATAACAATCATATATTGGATATTCCAAGAGAATCTCCTCCCATCTCATACAAGAAAATGGAAGATAAAATGACTGGATTTCAAATTCAAACACGAGAACCCACACAGACAACTCACATGATTAATCATGAAAAGTTTTTGGATAATGATATTTTGACTATTACTAAGAGATATGAATTAATTGAAGATAAATTTAGAAAGTTCACGGATCGACTAATTTCATTCTGTGGTGGCTCGGGTATAAAAATGGAAGATAAAAAGATTGAATCTCTTGTTGAAAATTCTGAGGATATTTAGAAACCCAGAGACTATGATCACCCTAGGGACGAGCCTAACAGTAACACCTTTGCCTGATACTCCCCTAGGGATGCCTCTGATTCTGATTCTTACTCGGCTAATCAAACCCCTTCATCATCTACAAAAAACAACTCATCTACACACTGAAAACACCAAAAAAATCAAAAACCCAGAAAAAAATGTAAAAATGAAATTAAAGAAGATTTGAAGAATTTGGATCCTACTCTAAGGGAAGCACTAGAGAAAAGATTGATTTTTGAACTTCCCTTGATACAGGTCAATGAATACTTCCCTGACCTTAAAGATTTTGTAATGTGCAAATTAATGATGAAAAAATCAGGGAGGATAAGAACAAAGACTGAAAGACATATCTTGTCGATGGCCACCTCCTTGGTGTTGAGGAGAAAAACCAAGAGCTGCATAGTAAAGCGTTTGCCCAAATTTGATTGTGGAATCAAAGACATAATATTTACCCATGCTCGAATCAATGATGACTCACTAATCAATATCCTCCCAACCTCTGTATTTGACAAGCTCAAACTTGGACCTATCAGGAAGATAAGAGAGATCTTTCAACTGGATGATCGATCGATAAAGCGGTCCAGAGGAACCATTTCAGTCATCCGAGCATTCCATGGTGCTCCGCTCAAAGTGGACTTCACGATCATTGATATTGAGCATCAAGGAGAATTCACCCAGTCTCTAATAATTCTCGAAAAGCCATTCTTGGCATTGGCTAAGGCAATTATGAGTGTGAGACTCGGGAAATCAATTTTACAGCATTGGGAGCACTTCAACCAATCTTTGAGGAAACACAATAGTCTAAGGCAACCCACGAAGCCCTGACAGTTGTGACCACCAAGCGGTAGATGAGCCCTACCCGCCACTACACCTGAGATAACGGGTGTTGAAGAGACTATTGGTTTAGAGACTCGTCCCATTGTTCCATTTCTCGCTTCTCTCACCATGGAAAATCGAATATATGATTTCTACTATGATCCTGAAACATATGCATGGGCGCATCCTGAGTAGGTCGAAATCTCCTCTGACCACTTTGATCAAATCAACCTGACACAAGAATGCACCGACATTAAATCAACTAAGACTAAATTCGCAGGACGTGGACTGACCAAGGAGAAAATTTTTAATGGTTATTCAGCTAGAGACTCTATTGTTAACACCTCACTCTCAGGACCAGCACCTTCACAGACAACACGAAACAAAATGGTTACTCCTTCATCTAAAAAGAAAGTCGCCTTTGACATGCCAAAAAAGGAATCGTTTGATGATTCCTCTTTAGGTCCGGAAAGGGTAATATACATGAGTGAAGTATGTTCGGCAGTTCTAAAACCCTATCTACGCAAGGATCCAAACACTGATTCCCGTTGGATGACTCCTGTTTCTCACTATTATTCATCCGAAGCCGATTCTCCTAGTCTCATTAAATATACTGGAATGCTTTCTTATCAGATGACTGAGACTGGTGCTTCTGAATATTCATCATCTGAGGATGAATTGCTTGATCACAAGAAGGAACAAATTTTGAGAAAACAACTAAAGCAGCTTAAGAATAAGAATATCCAGAGTGCCTCCACTTTCAAATACTATTCCTCTGAGGATAACTCCAATGATGGTTAGATATCATATGATTCAAATGCTTCATCTACTCTCCAGCATGATTTTTCTAAGAATAACACTAACAATGGTTGGGAATCATATGCTTCATCTTCTCTGTATCATTAGTATCTTCCACCACATGCTCACAAAAAGATCGATCGAAAACTGCCTTAATCATCGGCTACTCTCTTTTCCAAACCCCATCGGTCTCCTTGTACATCTTCTTCCTCTACTTAGGCCAAGGCTTAAGTATGGGGGACATCGATGCCATCTGTATATACCATTCTCCTCATCAACTCCTTCTCATGATCGCTCCGTTTTCACCCTTCTTTCGTACCTAGGCTGACCAAAGCTTAAGTATAGGGGGAATCGATGCCCATCTGTATATACTCTCCTCATTCACATCTCCCGACCGCCTCAGTTTCTCTCTTCTTCCATACTTAGATTGTTCACAGTATAAGTGTAGGGGAGTGGGACGACTTCTATTGTTTTTCTTTTTCTTTCTCTTACACTTAGCTCGAGACATGTCTTCTCTACGCTTCTTGTGCTCTTAGGACATAGCACTCACTAAGTATAGTGGTGTGTATATACTGTGTATATATTTTACCCATAGCCCGTACTTTCACGTAAGTCTATATGTATTTACGGGGTGGGTAACTAACTTAAAAAAGAGGAAGTTATGCTACTAACACGGACTATGTACAACCAAAAATTTTGAAAAAAATGGCTTCTTATTCATTTTTGCATGAAAAACAATTTTTCTCCTTCCATAAAAAATAAAAAAAAATGTGCCTGCATTTCACAGACATGCACTTCATTCAGCATTACATTCATTGCATTTGTAAAAAGCCCTTGGGTTCTGAACCGAGTTATGAGTAGAAACCGAGAGTGGTCTGGACTTGACCTTAATCCACCTAATTTTCAGAGGAACTTCACAGAGAAAAAGGATTTTAGAAGCTTCAGGTCTATGACCTAATTCTTCGAGTTCCACATGACAATATGCAGCGTTTGACTCTTAGTGTCTAACCTGGTCTCTTCATTCTGGGTACGACTCTGGAATAGAGAATTAATTTGTACTCTCGCACTAAGCACTTAGCTCAACTTAGACGGGGTGTTGAAAGACTGTATGAGTTTCTTTTCTGGTAGCGTGGACATCTAAAGACCAGAGTACGGGTTGAAATAAAGTTTCGAAAAAGAGATGGACGGTTGGGCAAATTTGTTTCTAAGACCTCAAAATATGTACGGAAAAAAGATTCCATATCCGTAGGGGCACAACAAGATCCATGCAGAGCTAGCAAAAAATAAAATACAAAGAAGCATACAACCAAATAAACTTTTGACCAAAAAAGGGTCCAAGCTTCAAGAAAACCTGCAGATCTTGGTGGAGACTTGGTTAAACTGGCCGGGTTCACAAGGAGAGGTGACTACACTGGCAATCCTCCAGTTCTTTTCCCCTTCTTCTAGTTTCTCCCTCTATTCGTTTGTGAACACAGCGCGACATACCTTAGAAGGAAATACCTGACTCCCGAGGATGAGTTGTTGGAGGAGAGGTTTGCATGGTAGTCTTGCGTTCTGGATGGAAAGAGCTAAAATCTTTCACACACATGAGTCGGTTGTTCAATGTTCATGGGGTATGCTTTGGGAGGAGGATTGATCTAAGATGACTTCTGAGCCAAAACTGTGGCAATGATGTGTAGAACTTGAAGGTTGTTGATTTTAAAATTCTAAGTCTCACAGAAGTTTTGACACATTAATAATCCAAAGGTGAGGTCTGTTTCCATTTTCACCTTAATCTCATGGTCTTGGTATGGAACCCAATCTCATTTCACATCATTGCATTTCTTTAGATGCTCAGGGACGAGCATAGTTTAAGTATAGGGGGGATGATGAATCTCATATTCATCACTCTAAAAATGACTAATTAAGCTCAAATCCCCAAAAATCATCGACATTTCTTCATTTATATTGCATAATTAACATTCATGCATGTATAAATAATAATTTCATTGTATCACTTATATTGCAAAAATAAGAAGCCAAAAATCACAACCAAATTGACCTATAAAATAGGCTAACTTCCCCGATTTTTAACTAATTCATGCTAATTGCAAATGACCTGAAACCATCTCCATTGTGTACATATTACTAACAACAATAAATGAAAAATACAAAAAAAAATCACTAACATAAATAAATGGACCAGAAACACAAAACCTAATTCCAGGATTTCCGGACGAAAATGCTTATATTTTCCTCATCGAGTATCCGATTTGATCATACTCAACATTCAATTGCCTTCAAAATAAGATCAAGTTCAAGTGAATCAGAGCTCATATGTGAAAGTTGGGTATTGGGCATCTTTTGTACATTTTGTATTTTACCTAATTTTGACCTATTATTTTATGTACATAACTAACTCATTTTATTTTATTTCTTTTTCATATATTTCTTTGATAAAAGTTTTATTAAAATGCATAAAAATCTAAATCCAAAATGAGCTTGAAATTAAAGAAACTAACTGAGTCTGAGTCTTCACTAATTGTCTGTACAAAAATTATCTTTTTTGTGTTCTATTTTATTTCTTCTTTTTCTTAATTAATAAAAATTCAAAAAAATATTAACGTGTAAATAATTATCTTTAATTTTATCATATTTTTTCGGATTTTTATCTCTTTTAAAAATGACAAAAAATTATAAAACTCAAAAATCAAGGTATTATATGTACATAGAGTACCCGAAAAATATCACTTTGTGCATGATCGATTTTGGTTTTGGTCTCTTCATGAAAGTTGTAGATCTCATCAAGACGAGCAACTTTCATGAAGAAATTTTTCAATCCGAGGTTGTTTGCTATTACTTTTTAAATTATCTTTGTATTTAATTTTCCGATTTTTCTGGGGCTGACACGTGGTGGCTCCTGGAGCCGACACATGTCACCAATTTTTTGCCTTTATTTTTGTTTATTTTTATTAAAAAAATAAATTAAAATTTAATTAAAATAAAAAATAAAGCGACGTCACGTGGCATCATCCTGATCGTCCGATCTCAGCCGATCGGACAGCCACAGCTCCTTCCCCTTCCTCTGTCTCCTTCCACTTTCCCAAACCGGCTGAGCACTGCTGCGATTTTCATTCTACCACATGTGCACCGCCTTCCTCTTCTGGTCACGCCGCCTCACTAACCGGCCATCTTCCTTCCATGGCCAAATCTCAATCGAATCTGCCCAGATCTCCTCCTAAATCCAACTTCCACTCCTTCCCCAAAATCTGATCGTCAATCACCATCCTAATCACCTTATCGGTCCCCCTCACCTTCTCGTATTTAAGATTGTCTCCCCCTCCGTTCTCTGACCATCCACTGATACTCTCCACGCACGATATGGGACATCGATGGTGATAGCCCGGTGCCCCATCCTTCTCGACGAGGTCCGAGGTTTCGACCTCGTTGCAGAAGGTTTCCCCGGTCCCTACTCCGCTCCGGCCTTCTTTGCGTCGTCGAGCTGCGATTTCAACTCCCTCCATCGTACATCAACCGACCTCCCGGATTCATTCCACCTTCAACCTTTCCATCATAAGCTCCCCCGCCACCACAAGCACTCCGCCTCCGCTTCGCCATCCCCGTTCCATCGTCCAGCAGCTGGAGCCATTCGCCATCGTTGATATCCAGCAACCCCAGGTTGCCCTTAGTCGCCAAGCGCCTCCTACGGCAAGCGCCTCCTCCGGCCAAGTCCTTCATCCCATCTCGAGGAGCCTGCAGCTACAGTAAGGCTCATCCTCCTCCTTTCGCTCGGCTCCACCAACGCGGCCTTCCTCCACCGCTCCTCCCACGCTGTTAGGGGCTGACCTGAGACCTCCCACGTGAGGCGCACGTGCAGAGAGGTCACATGAGACTCACCAACCTCCTGCATGATTTTGCAGGGAAGTCCCCAGAGGTCTGCATCATACCAGAACCAAGCCTCTCCAAGGGTCACATGCTTGGCACATGACTGCTTGGGTTTTTTGCAGAAAACCCCCTCGGGGTTTAGGTAATTACAATTTAGCCATGTTCTGCATTCTCAACATTATTTTATTTTATATTATTGTAATTCTACCCATGTGTTCCCCCTTTATATTAGACCTCTATAAGACATTTTTATCATTCAAAAATAGCATTGTGTTCTTCATTTCATTCTCTATGATATGGCATAATTGTATTTTTCTATGCTGGGGTTATTTAACAATTAATATTCTTGCGTAAAAATATTTTACCCATCTTGTGCTTCGAAATTTATAAGTAAATAACCATAGCTCTGAAAATTACCAAAAAATCATGGATTAGAGAATTAATTGTATTTAACATCGTGCCCAAAAAGAATTGCATTTGCATGCATGGTTTGCCCTATAAAAATCATTTTGTATATTTTAATATTTAATTTTTAATAAGTATTAAAACTTGTATTTTCAAGATTTAGGATTTTTCTGAGATCAATCACTAAGTAATAGATCTTGGATAATTTTATCCCTTGAAAACAAATAGGTTTAATATTTATTATAATTAATTATTGAATTTCACTTTTTTTGTAGTCTTAAATTCATAAAATATTTATCATGCATTCAAAAATTCCAAGTGCATTTATTTCATCATAATATACATCTCAGCCAAGTTTCATATTTTTCGTACATTGTTGGATTGAAAATTGCATTTAGTCGCTAAAATTGGCCTCATTTACATTTGCATCCCAAAATTGCATTAAAAATACAAAAAAAATATCGCCTCGAAAATTGTGCATGAACTTTGATAGACAAAATTCTAGATTGTTCCATTACCTCCTTGAGTTCGACCTTGGGACTTGCCCAAGTAAAATAAACATAAAAACCACTCGGATAAAATTGAATAAATTATTGTGGTTATTTCTTGATTGATTTTGATTACCTGACGTAATTGCAACAACACATTGATATTTTAAATGCTTAATAATTCACATCAATTAAAGAGGGTATCTTTGGACTCGTTACTGGGAGAGTGGTCTTAGGCGTGATTAACTATCCAGGCGATGGTTAACCCACTCCATCTCTGTCATGTGTGCGGTTTGAAGCGTGCTCACATGTCCATGATCCGGTTCAGTGCCAGGGCCTGTGAAGACATCTCAGACTCAAATGTGGTGACCAAGGATGTCTACTGTCTCATGCCTAGGAGTGTGTCGTTGTGGTGCGTACGACTGAGGAGATTACTGTGATGTAAAAGAGTGTTGTTGCTGCTGATAATGATGTGGTTGTGAATGTGTAGTAGGGTACTGAAAAGAATGCGGTCTATGATACTGCGGATGACTTTACTGTTGTTGTTGCTGGTTTACGCTCTGAGGAGTAAAGTGTGGTGAAGGTTGAATCGGAGCATACCATATCCCATTGATCTCAAGAGTGGTCTGAGAATCAACATCAACATCTGCAGGGCTGGTGATCTGGCTCGAATTGGCATTGGACGGATCCTCATGCCAATCAATCTGCGGAGTCTCAGTAGGCTGAACCGGCTTGCTTTGAACAAACTGTATCTGACGGGTGGGAGGAGCGGGTAAAGATCTCCGAACAGACTAAGTAGAAGAAGGACGGGACTACTGGTGGTAACTGAATCCAATGGTGTAACATCCCGGCTCCTGGGTCATACTTATCTCTCAACATCGCGAGAACCATGGCAGGTGGTGATGGCTTCCTGGCTCCTGCTCTCAGTGCAGTTATCTCAGCTCTCAACTCATCCTGGACTCTATATTGATCTCTGATCGGTAGGCTCATCTGCTGTAATGTGTCTAGAATCCTCGTAGTAATATCTGAGGCTGGATCAGTTCTCTCATCTGTGTGTGCCTCCCCAGTCAGTCTGTCCTCAGCTGATCTGTCCTCAACTGCTCCCTTCCCTCTAACCATAGTCTTTGAATCCTCTGGAAAGGAAAAAGACTCATAAGAACTCAGTGAAAATTGCGTAGGAGAAATAGACGAAAATTTTAGGTGTGGGTCTGCCTCAACAGAAGGGCTGGGAGGCGAGGGAGTCTGGGTCTGACTCTCCTCGTGACTAGACGGGATCAACTTGGGAAGAGGGTCATCCCGAGTCTGTGAAGATGTATGATAGACGGTGGATCATCGAAAGCTCACAGAGTCTGCGCGAAAAATCTGTCGAGGCGTCATCTTCGATGTCAAAAGGAGTATGGGAGAGAGCACGATGTCAAGTTAAAAATAAAAGTGTGAAGGCGTAAGAAACGCGGTATAACGCACACCTCGCATACAAACACAATGCAACCCCAAGTTCACCAACTTCACACAATGATGAGCATAAAATCTCGGTCTTTTATCTTTTCAATTTTAAAGTTAGGTGATAAAGTAGTTATTTAACAAGCTCATAAGTGTAGTCTCCTCGGGTAATTCGTATTTAAGCAGATGGTGCACACCGACGTAAACAAGAATACTTCTACTAACGTCTGAGGCAAGTGCTTGCAGCAAGTAACAGGATCCGAGAGTGGGTCCAAGTGCTTAGGGAACAAGTCTAGGGATTTGGGTCTGTTCCATAAGTGTATTTGGCTCGCTCTATCTGGAAAGTACCTACAAACAATGAGGGGATTGCTCTCCCAATAAAAATTTTGAGTCCAGATTTTTTTAGTTTTTTATCAAGTTTTGCTTAATTTTTTTATTTTAAAATTTTCACTATTTTTGGATAGTTTCAACAATATCTAGTGGGAGGTCGGTTCTTTTTAAATTTTTCAAAAATGTGTCTCACGGAGGGAGAATCATGGAATATGGCGGAAAACCATGATGCATGCAGAGATAGAGATCATAGCTGATGTTAGCAGTCTACATACAAGTGATCCACGCAGAATTTAAAACATAAGCTAATGCTTGCAAAAAGCAGAAAAAACCATATCCTAAACCAGCAGCTCTAGCGTAAGAATGAATTATTTTTCCAAATTGTGAATTACGCATATGTGTGGATTAGGAGATAGATTTTACTTTAGTCGGCTAATCAATCAAACATGTACCCCTATGCTCCACGAAATCACGTGAAAAAAATAAAAATCGGTAAAAACACGGTGAGGTCTCCCAAGTGCACCAGTACAAACAGATCCCAAAGAAAGTTTAGAGTTTATGTATAAGTCGGGATGTCCTTAGTGGACCCCTTCTACAAAAAGTCAATGGACAAATGCCCCTTCTTCTCTCACAAAATAAAAAATGTCTAAGTACAAAAATTCGGCTAACTAGGCATGCTCCTCTGCAATCGACTCGTAGAGAATGAGTCAGTTTATGCACTCTCAACTAGTTCGCTTCTGAAGAAACCGGTTGATCCTGTAGGCCCTGCAAAACTTTATTAACAAACACACACAAAAATCGTAAAAATAAAAGAACACACGAAAACCGTAAAAATCGAAGGAAATCGATGAAAATCATAAAAGCCGTAAAACAAATTGAAAGAAAAACCAAAGAAACTTAAGGGAAAATCGTAAAAATCAAGAGGAAAAATCACAAAAACTCAAAAACTGAAATATAACTAATGTCTCCCTGTCAACGGCACCATTTTGATAATCAAATTTTTCCCGTAGTTAATAAAGGTCGTCGATGTAGAAAAACCGTGAAGACAAATTCAATTAAGCAAACAAAAGAACAATAAAATAGGAGAGGGAGAGAATGAAGTGAATAAGCGGCTTCTCTCTCCTATTTTATCTACACTAATTATTAAACTGGTAAGTGTCACTGGGTCGAACTCGAGGAAGCAGAATAACTACACTTCGATTTTTAAGGAAAGATTATTTTTGTGATTTTTAATTTCTTCTTGAAGAAAGCGGGAAAACTCTTTTTTATCAGTTTTGATTTTTGAAATTTTTATTTTGTTTTTATCTTTTCCAATTTTTATTTAGTTTTCAAAAGTGATAATTTTGCAACACAAAGGGGATCTACAATATAGTAATATATGGCAGAAATATGTAAAATGATACCATATAATAGATCCACGAAGAACTCGAGCAATGAGCTCGAAGAGAAAACTCAAACAAAATTCAAAATGGATGCAAAGTTTGAAAAATCAAAATAAGTCAAATATGCAATGGAAATTTACACAAAATTTTGCACTCAAACATAATGCAAAAATTATGAAAATTTTACTGGAACTTAAACATGATGAAACGAAGCGACAATAATTTTTTGGAATTTTTCGAGAATATAGAAATTTTTTATGAATTTTTAGGTGAAAATATAGTGACTGTGAGTATTTAATTCTTAATAAATCCACAATGTCAATTTAGCGAGAGAGTGAATTATCTCATCAAGGTTTTTTAATATGCAATCCAGGAGTGGAATTTCGCAAAAATAATGTGTGGATTTAATTAAAAGTCATTTACTAGAATCAGTCACCAATTTATTTAAGACACAGGACAACTCCAATATAAATGAAATCTGGATATAAATTAAATCATATTCAAATGCATCATTTCTAATTTTTGAGGTATTTTTAAAGCATCCGTGAATTAAATATGAAAGTAAGACCTCACAGTGGGTAAAAAAAGAAATTTTTTGCTAATACAATTTTAATTAATTACTCAAAGCTCACAAAAATCCAAATAAATAGCTAAATGATAGAGAATTAGTTGCTCAACAACATGTTATTTTTCATTAAAATAAACAATGCAAAATGAATGTCCAAATTAACACATAAACATAAGGGTATATGTGCAATTTTAGAAAATAAAACTTACAAACAAACTATGCACAGGGGCGTTTTTGCAAATAAAAAATACAAATAAACTAAAATAAATAAATAAATAAATAAACTTCCTCATGTTTGCAGGGGCTCGATGAAGGGAGAAGGGCAGCGGAGAAGGAGGAGCTGCGGCGCGCGTGGAGGAGGGCCGCAGGAGAGCAGCGGCGTGTGGAGGCGTGCGCGGTGGTGGAGGGTCCTACGGGCAGTGGGAGCTGCACGCCGCGAGTGGCTGAGGAGAGGGCCGTCATGGAGGGGCGGCTGGTCTGGAACCTCGAAGGGGGCGTCGCGGGCGGAGGTGCATGTGGGCGCAGGGAGGCGGTCGTCGCTAGCGACGGTGGTTGGAGGTGCGGCAACGGGCGGTTGAAGGAGTCGCGAGTTGCGGTGCGGTGGAGATAGGGGTGGCACCAACTTGCTTGGTTTTTAATTTTTTTTGTATTCTGTTGCTGATGTTGTTTTAGTTTTTTTGTATTTTCTTAAACAGGGAACAAACAAAAGATGAAAAGATGTTGGTGTGGTGATGGCGATATGCTAAAAAAATAAACAAATGAAGGTGTGTGGTGTGATGTGATAACAAAATGAAAAAATAAAAATGATGACAAAAAATGAAAAGAAAAATTACCTACGATGGAAGCGGCCGTCTGTGGTGTGCTCACGAGAAGCACGATCTCTGCTCGAATCGCTGACGAGCGATGAGCTCAAGTAGCTCGCGAGGGTGGTTGCAACATTGGCCAGAATGCCAACGGATCTCACTGGAGAGGAGGCGGTCGTCGCTCTACTTCTTCGTTCGCTATCATCGAGACAGGTGGTCGGAGCTCTCGTTTCTCTCTCGCATAAAGGTGGATCAAAGGCAAATGAGGAAAATGAGATGAATAAAAAGAGAAGAAAAATGGAGGTTAGAAAAAATGGTGGAATGGTGGAGTTGAATGGGAGGTTAAATGAAATGGTGGAGTTTAATGGGAGGTTAGTTGAAGACTTGGTGGCTAATGGAAGAAAATAGAAGTTAGAATAGAGAATAAAAAATAAATAAAATAAAATAAAATAAAATAAAGTTGGCTACTAAAAAGAAAAACATAAAATAAAAGAAAATGGAAAAATTACAAACAAACTAACGAAGAAAAAATAAGGAACAAAACCGACCATATGTACACTATTTTTTTTCTTTTCCTAATTTTAATTTTTCTATTTTAATAAAAGATATTTACAAGTTAAAACTAAAATAAATTATTAGAAATAAAATAAAATAAAATTATTTTTTTGGATTTTTAAGTAATTAAGAAAAGTAAATAAAAATGAGAAAAGAAAATTATGTACATTATATACAAAGTCACTTTGTTATATTTTCAATGACAAAATATTTTTTTGAGTTTTTCTAATTATGTCATTTATTAAAATATATAATAAATAAATAAATAAATAGAAATGAAAATAAATCAAAAAGGGTTATATTGGTACAAGAAAAAATCAAAAACGCATTTATTGCATTGTGTACAATACACAACGAGGTCGCAAAACTCAAATTTTGCAAACGAGCTCTGATTTTAATGAAACCACTTTCATTGGATAGATAATTTTCTTACTTAAACTTTAAAAGTAAGTTTGATGAATTTGGAGTTCATACGGAGCAGGAATTCGGTCGGGAAGTTGGACTTTACGGCTTTTTCTCTTAGGGATCTCGATGTATTTATTTGCGGTGAAATTTATTTTATATTTTTGTATTCTTATATACATTTTTATAAACAAGTCAGAGAAAGAATAGTCAAAATGAGTTGAAATAAAATTATTAAAAATGCATGAAGTTTGGACTATTTACATGTGAAAAATTCCTTTATTTTACGGCTTTTGTTATTAATTTATTTTGTACAATATAATATGTAATAATTTGTGTATTTTATTTACAAAAGTTATTTTATTAATTTATTGATTTTATGGACATTTATTTGAGATTTTACTCAGAGATTTTGCTAAGATCGATATATTGAGATGATGAATCATGGATTCATCACACACTTTCTCGTCGATAGAACTGAACATTTGCATGCAAATTGGTCAATAGTGTCGAACTCTTGTATATGACATGACAATTGATTCAAACTTAGCAATAGAATAAACTTCCGAGCACGAACACAAAAGAGGGACATGGCACAAGAATGAATGTATTATATGTCATAATACAACTCAAGCATACATACAACATACTAATCTCGCTAAAGGGGGAAACGGAAGTATATAGCTCCAACTCTCCTCTAGCGATGCGTGCAAGCATACAAGGTTGTGGGATTATTCAACATTATCCTCTTCCCGGGCATTGATGCCCCCAACATCTTCTTCTCTCCTTGGGTTAATAGCTCCAAGCATTCCTTCCAAGGAACCACGAGTATGTCGTGAAATGAGGAAATGAGAATTCTCTTGTCTTGCACCAACATCTCCACAAATTAAGCAAGCTTCTAGAGAAATCCTTTTGTTGGCTTTTTTGTAAAGTCACTTCTAAGTTATCTTCTTTGAGAAGCTATTGCTGGCTTCCATGAGAATCCATCTCCAAAGTTGGCTTCTTTAAGAAGCCGTCACTTGTTCTAGTATCGGCCTCTATAAATAGGAAACTCGAGGTTGGAGTGTAACCAACCAAGAAGAAAGAGAGAATAGTAGAGTGTGTAAGAGTAGAGAGTTAGAGAGAGTCACCAAGTATATTAGAAAGAAAGTATAGAGAGCTTGAGTGGTGTATCGCTAGAGAGTCTACGTGAGTGGATGTATTTGAAGTGGTGTAAATGTATGTTTCAGTGTATCATTATATTATCCTTGTAGTAAGATTCCAATAACTGGTATCAGAGCAGGTTGGGTCGTAATTAGTAAGGGTACAGTCCCCGCATTGGATAAAGTCAGGTACATCTAGTTGCAGTAGAGGTCTCTAAATAAATTATGGGATCCTCTGGCGGTGTGCTCGGTCAACTTCTCATATTTTTGGTAAGAAGAAATTTTGTCTGTGTGCAGTCAGGAACCATAATCGGCATAGGTCTGGGACCAACATCATTAGGCAAAGGAAGAATATAATTTTTCCAAAATTATGATGGATCCCTTCAACTCGAGTTTCAGGATCAAGAAGCTGAATAGACACAATTACAATTATTGAAGGGCATGCATCGAATCTTATCTACTAGGACAAGATCTCTGGGAGATTGTCGGAGGAGATGCTACAACACCACCACCAAAGGAGAATGTAGATGCCTTGAGGAAATGGAAGATCAAGGCTGGTAAGGTAGTGTTCGTATTAAAGACTAGGATCGAGGAGGAGCTTATCAAGCACATCCAAGAAGTCGCTATACCAAGGGAAGCATGGGACGCACTTGCCACATTGTTCTCACGCAAGAATAATGCTTGACTTCAATTTCTGGATAATGAGTTGATGGCTCTCATACAAGGAGAGATAATAATCAATCGGTATTGCAAGAAGGTATGCTCTCAATGTCGTGAAATCTCCTAAATAGATCCAGAACCAAAGATTAGCGAGTCACGAATGAGAAGGATCATCAATCATGGATTACGACCAGAATATGGCGCTCTCGTAACAGTCGTATATGGTTGGTCTAAACAACTAACTCTCTTGGAGTTAGAGATTCTCTGAGATAACAAAGAAACTTTGACAAAATAAATGGTTGGTGTTTCGTTAAAAAGAGAAAAATAAGTCCTCTTGACTACAAAAGGAAGAGGTAAGCAACAAATATCAACCCATTATACACCAAGGAAGAGTGGGTCATCCGCAAGGAATGGAGATCCATATAGGAGCTTTAAGCTAGGTGGAGCTCAATCAGATCGTAGAAAGAGTTCTGATCTCAGCACGCGAAAGATAAATGGAGAATCCTTCAACTGTGGACGAAAGGGGCAGATTGCACGAGGTTGTAGAATCAAGAAAAAGACAATACAAAGCAATATTGCAGTGTCAAACAATCACGAATAAGATCTTAGTGAAGAAGATTGGAAGCAATAAGCTTCGGTGGTGATTATTAAATCAGAAAAAATGGCGTTAGCAGCAACCATGACCAAAGGAGTCGATTATGACAATGATTGCATTGTAGATTTTTGTTGCTCCAATCATATGACTGAGATAAAAGCAAGCTCAGTGACATGTTCGAGTACAAAGAAGGACGAGTCGTGATAGCCAACAGCTCAAATTTGCCAATATCCCATATTGGCACTAGAAGTATAGTGACGCTTCAACTCCAAGGAGGTGCAGTTAGAATACATGTACCAAGTACCATGTATGAAGAAAAATATTCTCTCTGTGTATAGACTTACATCTACAGGATATTATGTGGTGTTCAGGCCTAAGGACGTGCGAGTGTATCGAAATCTCAAGTTACTTGATACTTCCGTCATGGGGGGAAGAAGGGTTGAGTCTATCTACGTTATGTCAGCAAAATCTGCATACATAGATAAGACAAAGAAAAATGAGATTGTGGATATTCGGCATGCTAGGCGTGGACATGTGAGCTATCACATGCTTAAAATAATGATGCAGAAATCAATGCTCAATGGTCTCCTGCAACTGGATGTTCGAGAAAACACGGTATGTGCTGGATGTCAGTCCTCTAAGACCCATCAGTTGCCTTACAAGGAGTCAAAGTATCGAGCCAATGAGCCATTAGAGTTGATCCATTCAGACATATTCAGGACAGTCAAGACACCATCGATATGTGGTATACGATATATGGTGATATTTATTGACAACTACTCAAGGTAAGTCTAGCTCTACTTTCTCAGAGAAAAGTACGAGGTTCTCACTAAGTTCAAGGAATTTAGAGAGAAAGTTGAGAAAGAAATCAAAAGAATGATCCATTGCTTACGGTCTGATAATGGGGAGAATATATCTCGGATGAATTTACCAATTATCTAATGCAAGCTAGAATCAAAAGGCAACTGACATGTTCAAGCACGCTACCACAAAACGGAGTAGCAGAAAGGAAGAATTGCCATATTGCAAAAATATGTTGAAGTTTATTGCATGCGAAGAGCATTCCGCGAAGGTTTTGGATAGAATGCATGAAAATAGTGTCTGATGGGACAATCGGCTACCTCAAGCAAAGTTGGGATTCTCTTCTCCCTTTGAGAATCTAACAAGACTTAAGCCAACTATAAGTCACTTCGAGCATTTGGATCCATTTACTATGCCTTCATTCCTGACCACCTTCGTAGCAAGTTCGACAAAAAGGCAGTAATATGCATTTTTCTCGGATATGATAATGAAAGGAAAGGTTGGGGATGTTGTGATCCAATCATCGATAAGTGTTATGTATCAATAAACATTATCTTTGATAAGCATCATCATAGTGGTCATCAAGAAACCATCTTATGAGATATGAAGGCCTCAGAAGATCAACTAGAAGAAAGGCTTGATGAGATCCAACAGGAAGATAAGACATTCAAGGCTCTAAAATCACCAGACAAGATGGTGAGTCCTTGGAAGAGTGGAGATCATCAGCCAACTATAAAAGAAGTTCATGTCAGCGTGAGATCAAATAGTATCCAGTTGTGCCTATAAGAAGAACCAGCAAACTCAGGAAATCAAATCTCAAGTATGCAGAGGCAGCAGTCACTCAAGAAGAAGCACCGAAAGAACCCTCTACGTTTGAGGGGGCATTTGGAATCACTAAATGGGAACAAGCATTGGAGGAGGAAACGAATGTCCTACCAGAGAATCAGACTTGGGATCTTGTACCAAAGCCTTAAGATGTGAATCAAGTATCATGCAAGTAGGTCTATAAGGTAAAGACACGTCCTGACAGAACCATGGAAAGATAGAAGGCTCGTCTAGCCGTTTGAGGATTCTCTCAGCAGTATGGGTTTGATTATGATGAAACATTTAGCCCAGATACAAAAATGACCACTATTAGAGTATTGCTAGCATTGCTAGCTAGCAAATCTTAGAAGTTGTGGTAAATGGATGTAAAGAACACATTCCTTCATGGAGATGTAGATTGAGATATCTATATGGAACAGCTAAGAGAATTCAAAGATAAGAGTCATCCTCAATACGTTTGCAAGTTGTAGAAGGCTCTCTATAGTCTGGAACAGGCACCTAGAGCATGGTATGGGAAGATTGCAGAGTTTATGTTGTAGTGTGGATATTAGTTGCTCCTTCGGATTACAATCTCGTTAAAAAATTGAGGGAAGAGAAGCCATCCACAATAATCGTGTGTGTGGATGACTTGATCATTACAGAAGATGGTGTGGAAGAGATTAGAAAAACCCAGATATTCTATTCATCATATTCTAGATGAAAGAGCTGGACGAGCTCGAGCATTTTCTTGATCTCAAAGTGAAGCGCACCAATGAAGGGATTCTTCTACGTCAGCAAAAATATGCTAAAGATCTTCTACAAAGATATGATATGCTACACTGCAAGCCTATATCAACCCCAATGGAGGCAAGTACTAAATTTTATGTTGAAGAAGGTAAGGTATTAAAAGATATGACTATGTATAGGCAACAGGTTGGGAGATTGGTCTACCTAACCATGACTAGGACAAATATAGCCTTGTCATTGGAGTAGTTAGTCGATTCATGCAAAATCCCAAGAGCCTCATCCAAAAGAAATAAGACGAATAATGAGGCATATAAGTAGACGTATGGATTATGAGATCTTCTATAAAGAAAGGAGAGCGGAGAAAGCTTAAGTGCTATTGTGATGCTTGATTATGTTGGTGACCGTGATACAAGGCGTTCGACCACATGCTATGTTTTCAGCCTTGGCTCAGAAGTAATTTCATGTTGTAGCAAGAGACATCATAATTCATAAACCATGTTCATATACATAAATATGTTATATCCCCCCCGCCACCAACCCCCCAACGAGTGACCCCTTTTGCACTGACAAGCAGCAGGCTTGCACCTCCAGAGATCCCTTCCTGCAACCGATCAAACCTCCGGAGTTCCCTCCGCGCAGCTGCCGTGAATCATCGCACCTCCCCTTTCGGGGACGGAGACCATAAAGCCAGATGACGCACAACACTATTCACATGGAATAAAACCACAATGCTGTGTATCTATCGCCACACTAAGCTGTTTACATTAACATGATGGTGGATGTATTTCTCATTAAGTGCAAAATATTGCAAAGATTCTGAATGGATATACCCCACATACGAACTGAAACAAAATCAGAGACTAAATGGAGATTCTACATGTATTTGAAAGTCATTCCAATGAACACGTCAAATTACATCTATTACATTGTTCAACCTTGTACATTTGGATACACAATGAATACAGAAGGATAAGTCTACCTTAATATCACAAGAACAATTGTTATCAGTAATACATGGGGTAAATGCCAATGATGCCTGTAGAGTCATTTAAAAAAACCTAATCTGTATCTCAGGAGAGTACTTTCTGACAATAGTGTTCTTGTTGACGTACCTTGTACTTTCTGACAACGTACCTTGTACATTCTTGTCAGAAAGCACTCTCCTGAGATACAGATTAGGCTTTCCAAATGACTACCCACATCGCAACTAATTCTGCATGTTCTTGTGCAGAAAAGACATTGCAGCTGGAATGTAAATATCGTATCGACATCACTGTAGGCATCTCAATATCAACAATTTTCCAAGATGTTTTTATGCAAGAGAAGAGGCGCGTCTGGAAACAGTATCGGATGAAGAGAAGATCCATACTATGAAGAAGAGATCAATACTAATTTAAGAATGGTTCTTAATATATCAAAGCTGAACCATAACCCTTACACAGGAGATTGAGCATGAATTCTGGAACATGATTTGAAAGATTCGTACAGGAATTCCGTTAAAGAAATCGTAAGAAAATTGCAAAACACAACTCATCCCGTCATCAGGACTTTCCAATGTAACACCAATTTCATAGATTGAAATTCCAATAAAAACATCAAACCCAGATAACACATCGGATTTCTAAGAAAACTAACAAAGATCGAACAGATTTACACCACCAAAACCGTAACCCTAACCGCCAAATCCGTAGAGAGTCCTGCCCTGCCTCTTGAGGGCGTACACCACATCCATGGCAGTGACAGTCTTCCTCCTGGCATGTTCCGTGTAGGTGACAGCATCTCGGATGACATTCTCGAGGAAGATCTTGAGAACACCGCGGGTCTCCTCGTAGATGAGCCCGGAGATGCGCTTTACACCGCCACGACGAGCGAGGCGGCGGATGGCGGGCTTGGTGATGCCCTGGATGTTGTCACGGAGGACCTTGCGGTGGCGCTTGGCACCGCCCTTGCCGAGGCCCTTGCCGCCCTTGCCACGCCCAGACATGGTCTCCAACCGGTCGTTTGTTGGTACGGTCAGACGAGAAGAGAAACGAGAGGAGTTGCAGATGAGGGGAAAGGGAAAGGGTGGGGGTTTATGTATGTGATGGTTAGGTGGGGCGTGATCCGTGGGAGGAGTGTATTGGGGCGGTTGATTGGAGATCGACGGCGTATGATTGGTCTGGAGTTTTTGGACGGATCGATGACGTGAAGTGTAGTGAGAGCGGTCGATTTGAAGATCGATGGCTGAAATGGTCTCGCTGTTCTTTGAAGTGGGAGTTGGGAAATATTTAGCGGGGTCCGAGATTTTCATATCCAAACTCGAGGTTTTAAAAATAGGCGTTGGAAATAATTAAATTTGGGAAGGTAGAAGGGTATTCATAAAACTGAGTTTGTGTTTATTTAATAAACAGGATATTTACACTCATGATTTTGATTAATTCTGTAATTAGTCTAGAAACCTTAGATAATCATGAATTACATCTAAGACATTCAATAGTGTTGAACTCTTACACCCATAACCCTCTTGTTAACTTACATCCAATTTACCGTTAACTGTGACGGTAAATGTCAAATATTTTATATTGTTAACATTTAAGTTCCATTATTTACAAATGAGTCAACTCCCCTTCCTCCTCATATACTCACCCCTCCCCCCCTCAACCACCTAATGAATCTTCACTTATTACATTTATTCTTTCATTTTGATCTTAAATCCTAATCAAGTGCATGTATATATGATTAATTTGTGCGAAAATAGCATTCATTCATTGATAATAGATATTGTATAAAATATTATATTTAATATCAAAATAATAATAAAGAAAGAAAAGAAAAATAAAGAAGTGTCAAAGACACTGAGTGGCCCCAAGACTCTTTCATCATGATGACTTGGTCGACAAGGAATAAAGAAAAGAGAGATATGGCGTTCAATTATACAGAAAACACAACCTAAAACCCCTAATTTTATAGCCCATTAATTATATTTTGTGACATTTTATTTTCTTATTTTTACACCTCAAATCAATAAACCCTCAACATGAATATTGTGTATAAAAAATGCAAAATTTAGTTCGTTTAAAAATAATTCACAGTGTGTTCAGAACACACAAAATAAAAAGCCACAAAGAAAACTTTTCAAATCGGTGTTTTCTTCATACCGATCCAAAATTCACCAAACTTACATTTATTATTCATGGAATTAAATTATCTATTCAATGAAGGTGGTTTCATTCAATTTAGAGTTAAGATGCGAAAGTTGGCTTTTGGACCCTTATTGTGCAATATGTATATAATATTCAATATATTTATTCTTTATATTTTTCACTCTTTTATATTTTTATATATTTGCAGATATTATTTAAAATACATATGAATAATAAAGAGAGAATAAAACAATTAAAAATACATTAAAATAAATAATATACCTTAATATATAGGTAAACATACTTATAATATACATATATAATATATACGCATATTTATATAAGTATATAAATAAACTCGGAAAAATACATTAAAATATCTAAATATGTAATTAAATAAATTATAAATATAGAAATTATGTATATAAAATAATAAAATATAAAATACACACTAAAATAAATTATGTAAAATACAATTATAAGTACATATACAAGTCTCTATTATAATCTCCTTAAAACATCGAAATAGGATATGAGTGGGAAACAAGCTATGCCGCTAGCCCCTTTTAAATTATAAAACCAATCCTTTTAAACATTATATCCACAAATGATTTTTTGGACCCTCTTCAAAATCTCAGCAGCTCCCGGTGCTAAGAATACAAAAGTATCAAAGCCAAAAGGGATGAAGGCATGTTATTCTCAATGCACGCTTTCTCGTGCTTCACCATTTCGGCTAAAGCAGCTTTAAGGGCAATGTGCCCCACTATGAAGGTCCCACTCTTCAACCCCACCAGCGGAGACTCCTGTGAAATATACACAAGCATGTTTCCCTCCAACCCATCCAAAAATCAAAATATCAACCTGTCTAAGTGTGAATCTTCCCTCTTGCGGATCAATTAAAAAGTTCACATGTGCTTCTTTCTTAGCAGCGACACTGGCATGCCTGAGTACATCAAATAATACATCTCTAACAACATCGTGCATGTACTTAAAATCTGAAAGCTCTTTGCAACGAATTGCATGATCCCCAAAAGTGTCCAAGCATGTCTTACGATAAACTGAACATATCTCATTAGTTGGAAATAAAGGAATCATGAGACGATGTCTGAGGATGTTGTGATATTCCACCGGTGACATGTGCAGGCTAAGGCTGTTAATAGTAATAACAAGGAGAAAATCTCGAGCATGATCAACTTGAAAACATCGAAAATTGCCTTCTGTCTAACGGTCATGTCCAGTTTCACCTCATTGTCCTCGATTATTTTGCTTTAAAAAATACTCCCTAAAACATTTTGGGTCTTTGGAGGGGCGGTGTTCTTTCTAGAGAAACAACTGAGGTCGAGTGAGGGAATCGAGCCATGAAGTCGATGGAGAGCATAATCAAAGATGGAGTCCATACAATCGAGCCATGAAGATGGCTCGCAGGATATGATCCCGAGGCTCCCAAGATTGCACCTTGGAAGACACAAAGGCATACGAAGAAGCATCGACTATTGAAAGTAGCCTCATACCGTCAAGTCGAATGGGCAATGAAGCCATCCTGCATTGGAGGTCTCCAAAAAAGGGGCCTCCACAAACAACGTCTTCAATAGAATCTCGTAAACCTCTGTCAAATAATATTGCTACCTCGTTCATGTACAAAGGTTGACAGGTCATCAATCCAAATAAAAGTTTGTTATACCCATACACGAACAGAATAAATGAAGCTCACTCTGGAGATCACCCAACTGAGGAAGAAGATGCATCAACTTTGTGTATTTAGCAGCCTTCTCCAAAGCCAACACTTCAATAAAAATTTTATCCATACTAACTGCACCTCCAAACAAGTTCACGCTTTGTGAAGGCCTTCCAATACCAGTTGGGAACCGCCCTTTATGAAGCTTCCTAATATCACATGTGGGACAAAAGAGTTCAGTTCTATGAATATTTAAAAAAAGACCCTAGTCTGGCCCACTCTGCTGGATGATACCCAGAACCTTGGCCACCTCATATGTGTACCCAATAACCGTACCGTCATCAAGGTTCCATGCATGAAGAAGTAGCTTGCAATCATCCCTGATATCATGGATAAGTGAATGTAGTACAAGAGAAAAAAAGGTAGAGGATCACCTTGTTGCACTCCAACAGATGACCAGATATGTTTGTCTCCAAGGTATAACCTTGCTTTTTGTCCACATAAGAACTCGACCCACGAAGAGATAGATAGACATCTTACTTTCACATGATGTAATAAGGCAAACTTACCAACCATATTGAAGACATTAGAAAAATCCATTGTAAGTAGGGAAAGAGAACCATCATTATAACGAGCATTCAACACTCTGTTGACACCGTGTAAAATAGCCTCAGCTCCACCGAAAACAACCACTCCAAACTGGAAGTCATTCAGATGTTTAGCCATATCTTTAGTTACTCCCGCCATAACAACTTTAGACACCAGCTGTCTCCAAATGGTACCAACTTTAATAGGACAAATATTGTTGCATGGCTTGAGCAATGGAGTAAGCGGTGCAGACACTATAAATTCTGACAAGCATAAGGGACACCTCCCTCCCAACCATTATTAACCACAAGGAGTGATGGCATGTAAAAGATACATGGACACAACAGACCCCTCTCCACACAAAGCATCAAAAAAGTGTTGGACCTGCAAATCATCTTTACAACAGGAAGTCCCTTTAGAGAAAGACTTGATACACCCAAGAACAGTGTCAACATACACAACAAGAGGAGCTTCAGAAAGGGGATAATCCGACAGGGACATGGGTGGATTGTAAGGGTGCTTTGCATACAAATCCCTAATGGTATCTCTATTGAAAGGTGTCACATCTGATGAAGATTAAACTTCTAATGTTGTTGTAAAATGGCCATCTGCAACCTTACGAAGGCATTGCATGATGTTGAGATTTATTTTTTATATCCCTCCTTAGAGCAGCCACTGCTATGGTCTACAGCCTCAAGCACATGAGCGTTCAACACATGGTCCACTAGCTTAGCAATACCATCGACTTCTCCTCATATAGAGAGGGAGCTAAGGATAAGACATTGTTGTATAGCTTTTATGTAGCCAGACCCACAATCACATCTGTTTTGAGGATGGAACACCTGCAAAGTGCAACGTGGAAGAAGTAATAGCATCACCCATACAGACACAGATCTTGGCTCAGCGATCAGTTGATAATGAGATGTCTTTAAATCTTGAGAGAAGGCAAGTCGACAACTAAGAGCATCACACGCGCAAATACGGGCACTATATATACATGTAAATATTATCACATATTAAAGTATATTGTATAAATAAATAAAAAGTACCATAAAATAATACATAAAATAATGTAAAATTAATATCGAATTTATAAGGGATTATTGAATCCTATTTTTTGGGTTGGTGCACATGGGCCAACCATGAGTCAACTTTTGTTGATCGAGTGGGTCAACTATACTGACCCCATCTCCCGCCTGCATCAGAACTCCACCTACCCCTTTTCTCCATTTTCTTATGCCTCCACCTTTTCTTCATCTTTATCAAGCCGACTACCCTTCTACAGCCCTACCATCCCTCTACCTCACCATGCTCCTACTTCTCACCAACCACCATCCTTGCCCCAGCTATCTTCTTCTCTTTTTTGCCCTTCACCAAATGTAAAATCGAAGCTCGCCTCCCTTTTTGAGTTTGATCCCCTTTGCACTACTGTAACCCCCATTACGAAACCTCAGTTTTTATCTCAAAATAAAGGTTTTGATTTCAGGGTTTTTATCACTTGTACCCCTCTGAGATATCGCAATTTCAGTTATGCCCCTATCTTTTTGGTAATATCAGTTATGCCCCTCACTTCTTTCTTCGTTATCACTTGTGCCCTTCCGTTAGTTTGACCGTCAATGAGTTGACTAAACTATGGTTTTTTCAAACCTTGGTGCAGTTAAGAGTGGTATTATTATCCACTTCTTCTTCATCTTTTTAACCTCGTGCTCTTCCCTCACCCTTGAAGCATACATGTCCCCACCAGCACCTTCTTTCTGTTCGAAATTGAGCTTAGTCCACGATATACTCCCCAGCCGAGTCCATGGAACTCTAGCTTCATTAACTCTTGCAGGTTCACGATAGGGGAGGAGCCAACTCCGTGACGAATCATCGGAGACCAAAGGCGCGAGAAACAGAACAACCTCAGATGCAAACTCCTGTATATGAGGAAGCTCCTGCATACACACTTGAACAAAGAAGCGGAAATGAGTCAAGCCACTGTACTCGTCGATCTCCTTCCCTCTAGCTGATCTACCCACCCATGCACGTGCAGTCGCCGTAGACGAACCCAATCATCCATGCTGACCATCTAAAGTCTTGTTACTGGAGGCCGCAACACGAGTCACCCTCGCGCTCGGTAGTGCCGCAGTGCCTCACCAGTGCCACCCGCCTCCCTGTTTGTTGCTGCCCAAGGAAAGATGGGGATGGGGTTGGGGGGGGGGTTGAGAAGGGTATGCACTGCTACATCCACTGTTGAGACGGGAAAGGGGCGGGGGGAGGTCGGGGTGGAGGGCGACAGGGGGTGGGGGAGGTCGGGGCGGCAGGGAGGCTGGGGCGGAGGGGCGTCAGGGGGTGGGTGGAGGTCGAGGCGGCAGGGAGATCTGGGCGGAGGGGCGGTAGGGGGTGGGGGGAGGTCGGGGCGGTAAGGGTGGGGGGAGGTCGGGGCAGGGGGCGGAGGGAGGCTGGGGCGGAAGAGGGGGCGAGATGGAGCGGAGGAAGAGGGCAGGTCGGGGGTGGGGGAGGAGTTCCGGGCAGAGAGGGAGGAGGAGGAGGTTGGAGGAGGAGGAAGAGGATGGGGGAAGAGGAGGAAGAAGATGATGATGAGGAAGAGGGTTTAAATGACCATTGAACACTTTTTTAAAAATTAATTCCGCTTATGTCCTTAAAGTTAACATCCGTTTGCACTGTGGACGGACGGGAACTAACCCAAAGGGCACAACTAATAGAACGACAAGAAGTGAGGGGCACGACTGATATTACCAAAAAGATAAGGGCATAACTGATATTGCGATATCTCGGAGGGGCACAAGGGATAAAAACCCTTGATTTTATTTGACAAATACACATGTTATTCTTTTTTTTGGTAATTTTTATTTATTAGTGTTAGTGATATGTAAACAATGAGTTAATTTTATTTCATTTGGAGTTAGTATAAGATGTATAAAACTACGGGAAGTTAGTTATTATACATGTAATTATTTACATATAATTTTTAGCTTCTTATTAATGTTATTACGAACGATAAAATACAGACATTATTCATGTATGCACGAATGCTAATAATACACTATTAATTCCTAAACATGGTTAATTACTTTGAAATAAAGCTCTATTTTCAACTTTCAGTGTATATAAATTACTGAATTCTATATGATGTAAAAGTATGGATGTAAAGTTCTTACCATTGTTTTGGTATTATTGATCTCGCAACAACCACTTACTCAACTAATGTATGTATACATATATATATATAGAGAGAGAGAAAGAATTGATCATGTGAGAGCCAAAATCTGCGAGAGCATGAGAGTAATGATTCTGGACCACTAAGTTCTATCATCTCTCTCATCATTGATTGCAGGAGGAGAGAGAAGAGTAGAATCTAGTGATTCAAATTCACCCCCTCTCTCTCTCTCTATATATATATATAGGATTGATCCTACGAGAGCTAAAACCTTTGAGAGCATGAGAGCAGTGATTCTAAAGACCATTAGATTCAACCATGAGAGAGAAGCCAGGAGAGAGAAGACATGATCTAGTGGTCCAGAATCACTGCTCTCATGCTCTCACAAGATCACTCATCATATATGCATATATACATATATAGAGAGAGACAGAAAGAAGAAAAGGGAAACTGTTTTGGGTAACAACCAAGATGGCTATTACACAAGGCAGTTTCCACAATATTTTTTTTATTTTTTTCAAAAATTCCACCACGTATATTCATCTACATATCCCTCCTACGTGTCATTCAAATTTCGTGAGAAACAAAGACTCCTAAGCCCTCCATCTAGAACAAGTAATTTTTAACGGTCTGAAATTTGTTGTAATCTACCTGTTCTAGATGGAGGGCATAGGAGTCTTTGTTTCTCACGAAATTTGAATGACATGTAGGAGGGATACATAGATGAATATACAGGTGGAATTTTTGAAAAAAATAAAAAATATTGGGGAAACTGTCTTGTGTAACAACCATCTTGGCTATTACTCAAAATAGCTTCCCCGACCTCATATATATATATACATGTATATGTATATGTATATTGATCTTAGTATTTGGATCGTATTCTTCTGCATGAAATCATTAATTTGAATATTTTCTTTCTAAAGCTTTCGTCCCTTTTTTAAGGAAATGATATAGTTGGAATAATACTTATTGTTAATCATCAAGTATATTAATATCCTACCAAATATGGCATATTTCAGAATAGGCAAGCACTAAATTGCAATACGCTCGTATGTATAGATTGGTGCTCATCAAAATTTTAATGGGCACATGGCTCATTCAGTAATTCTTATATAGAGGATTGATCCTGTGAGATGAGATTTTGTGAGATAGTAAGATGGGAAATTCTGGACCACTAAATTCAACTAGGAGAGAGAGAAAACCAAGAGAGAGAATATAAATTCTGGTGGTCTAGAATTTTCCATCTCACCATCTCACGAAAATCCCATCCCACATGATTGACCCTCTTCTTACATACACACACACACACACACATTCCGGTATATAATCATTTGCTCTGGTTTGAATCCATGGAGGAAGTGGATGCTTCAAACTGGGTACTGATTTAGCCAAAATTCACGGAGTCTAAAATAGTGTCTCACACAAGGCGGAGACAACCGTCGCTGTGACGACTCGCAATGAATCCTGGACTAAAATCAACAATTACCCCACACTATAGATCAAGCAATAAGAAATAAATGTGAAGTTAAAATTTATTTTTAACTCTACATAAATGGTGTATAGAGCAAGTATGCAGAGAGTTCGAACACATGGAGCAAGTCAGGGTAGATCAAACAGGTGTGTGTGTGTGTGTGTGTGTGTGAATGTGAAATGTTGTCTACACTACGCAAAGCAAAGATTTTTGTGGGTTTTTAATTTTTAATTTTTTTATTTTTAATTTTTTATTTTGATTTTTAATTTTCTGATTTTTTAATTTTATATTTTATATATTTTTTCTTTTTCAATATTGGAATATATAGACTATGTAATAAAAGGGGTAATGCAATATTTATAAAAATATGCAAAAATATCCAAAATTCAGAAATAAAATATTTTTTGTCTTTTTATGATTTTTTACTATTTTTGTGATTTTTGGGTATTTTTCAGAATGTTTTAATATTTTTAAAAGGCAAAATAAAGGAAAACAGGGAATTAGCTACTGGCTGAATGTAAAGTAAGAATTAAAAATATCAAACAGCCATAAAATTTTTCCAAACTAATTTTAGAATAAAGAGAATAATAAGGGAAACCTACAGGAGTTGAGTTTGCATTTTATGGAGTTTTCTTTAATTTTTTAGATTTTTTGAAGTTTTTAGGTATTTTCGAATTTTTAAGGTTTTTCTTTTGAAATTTTTAGTGATTTTTAGACTAACACTAAAATATGATAAAATAGATAGTAGGTAATTTTTTTGGAATTTTTAGAGATATTTTAATATTTTTTGGTATTTTCTAAGCTACACAGTAGATAAAATGCATGTTTTGATTTTAAATAAATATAAAAATGCAATAAAATGCAAATGCAAAAATATGGCATGGAAGTGCAAGTCAACAGGAGCTTAACATGATTTTTGTAGAATTTTTTGAATTAAAATGATGCCTTAAGTAAATGGATCAAGCAAGCAAAAATATCAAGGCTGGTAGGGACCTATTTGTGAATAGATAAAAGTCTGAGGGCCTGATGAATCCACATTTCATCATCTTTATTCTATCATTTTGGCACCTAAAATCCTAGCAAATGCCTGTAAATAGCATTAAAACCATCATCTTAGCATCCATGCATGTGCATCTAAACAGTGTGTAAATTACTGTAATTAAGGCCAAAATTATAGAATAAATAAAGAAAAGAATAAAGAATAAAATATTGTAAATATTTTATGACCCAAAACCCTCGAGACCTAGGCATCTTGATGAATAGGTTGACAAGGAATAAAGTAGGGGGAGATAAGGTCAGAAACACAGTCAAAATACCTTTACTTGTTATTCATTCTTCATTCATTTTGGGACCTATTTTTGGTTCCACTTTTTGTACATCAAATAAAGAAACTTTGTACATGAAAGTTGTAGATAATTTCATAAAGAAAAAGACAAAATTGATTTCACAGAAAAAGAATGTACAGACAAAAAGATATGGTCTGAATAAGAATCCAAAATCCCAACTTCCCAGACCCGTATCTCACAAACGACAACTCCAAATGCAGTGTACTCACCTTTAATTGTATATAGAATAAAATAATCTATCCAATGGCGGTGGTTTCGCATTTGGCGGAGCTACGGTTTGAAAGTTGAGTTTTGGACCCTCATTGTATACTTGTACTGAATAAAATATTCAATTTATTCTTTATTCATTATTTATTCATGTTTATATTTTTATAATTTTGTAAATATTACTTATACTGTACATGTGCATTAGAATTGAAATAAAATGCAAAGAAAAATAAAAATAAAAATAGTTGTATATTCAATACATAGGTACAGTACCTATACATATACCTATACAAAATATACTTGTATTTAATTAAATATACAAAACATATCAGAAAAATAAAATAAAAATATATATGTGTATATAAAAGTATGTTATAATTTTATAAAATACTAAATAAAAATAATAAAGAAATAAAATACCTAAATAAAAATAAAATATCAAAATACATAGGTATTATACCTATATAGGGTTAAAAAGGCAACTTATAAAATACAAGTCATAAAAATAAATAAAAATCAGAATAAAATACTACATAAAATTTTGAACAATTTTTATTTTATAACTTTTATTTAATTCGGCCATTTAATATTTTTTATTGAATTAACAAAGTTTTTTTAGGGTTTTTTCTGGTTGGTCCACGTGGACCAACCAGGGGGCGGTCTCAGTTGACTCGGGTCAACTGCCTGCCCTACACCCTGTAGCGTCTGACACCCTAGGTTTTGACCCAACTTCAAGGATTTTTCGAGGCCAGGACTTTGATGAATCTGTGATTCATCACATCAAAAGTCAAAAATAGAGCCTTGTTCCCGAGAAAATAGAGGCATATTTCCTTTTATCTTGCATAAATAACACTCATGCATGCATCCATAATTCATGCATTATAACAGCTCATCTGCATTTAAATAAGTAGCCACAAATCCCCTGTAAAATACCTCTTCATCAAAATAACTCCTTCTCTATAATATAGGTATATATTCCTTAATAATAGAGGGAAGAATGCCAAAAAGCCACCCTTGTAAAATAGGCCAAACCAAACATCCTGGGAACCCTTGTACATTAAAACACACATAAAGCCCTCATACAAAACCCTAATTAGGTCTACTCACTCTTAGAATACTACATATTAAAAGACCTTTAAAATGAGACTAATTTCATTGCAATTGGAGCTTGTATGAGAAACTTGGGTTTTTGGGTCATTTTGTATACTACATATGTACATTTATGTATCCTTGTATTTATGTACCATATTTGACCTTATCTCCGTCTTTGGTCAACATGAAACTTGTAGATCTCATCAAGATCTACAACTTTCATGTTTTGAGTTTTTCCAAATTCGGCTTCCTCTTCGATCTACACGCATTTTTCCCTCCAGCCATTCACAGCAGGCCACGTGGCGCCCTCTGATTGCGCCACGCGGCCCGCTGCCCTTCGCCTCGTCCGCCCGCGCCCTCCACCGTTGGATCGCGCTTCAGATCCAACGGTCCAGGCCCTTCCACGCTCTTAACCACCTCCCAGCCACCCGATCCGCTCCACACTTCATCTCCACCGTCCCTTAGCGCCGCGCTCTCAGCCTTCCACGTGGCGGCATCTACGCCGCTCGATCGCTCCCCCGATCCTCTCATCACAGCCGCCCATCTTCCAGCGAGTCTCGACCCTCAGATCAACTCCACCCTTTCATCTGAACCATCCGCTCGCGCCTCGCCACAACGCGCCACGTGGCGCTCTCATAACCCCTCATCTGGGCATCCCAGATCTAATCATAACCGCTCGCTACGCGCTGATCTCCACCGTTGGATCACAAGATCCAACGGTGGAGAGTTCGTCTCCTACCTCGGGTGCCCCCTCTCTCCTACGATCTCTGCCTTGCGGTAGGGGCACCCCCTTCCTATTCTTGGAAGCGCTCCCTCCACCCTCGCCGGCCGCTGACCTCCCCACGACACACCCCACTCATCCCTCTCCCTCGCCAGCTCCCTCAAACACCACCATCTCCGCCACACTCGCCCCACGACAGCCACCAACTTCGCCACTCACCCAGCCAGACCACCTCCTTCTCCCTATAAATACCCAGCCACCGGCACCGTTCACCCCCATCCGCCACTCCAGAGAGATCCCTCGAGCTCCAAGCTTCCTATTGGTGACAGCAATTGGCTGATTTGTCGAGCGACGACAGAGCTTCTTCTCCGGCGAGATCCTCGGCCCACCGCCGTGTCGCAGCCACTCCTCCGAGCAGCTGCTAGAGCTCGGGACCTTACCGACCCCTTGAGCGACGACCTGGAGCTCAAAGCTGAGCCCCAAACCCCAGGTAACCCCCTCCATTCCTCCTCCGATCTTGTTCTTATTTTCCCTTTATCTTCTCCGCTTTTATTCGCCGTCATCAGCCATCTTCGCACCTCCTCAACAATCCGACGAGCTTCGCGATGAAGCTCTGATTCTCGCTGGCATCTCTACACTTTCCGATACCCTATTTCACCAGCCATCGACCTGCAGCTCCGCCACCTGGCCGGAGCCCAGTCACCCGACCATTTCCCCTTGCCTCAGGCCTCGCTGATCACGCCACCCTCTTCCACGATCACCTGCATGCCTCGGCTATACCTCTAACCTTTTGCAGGTACTCAATTCATCATTGGCCGGAGCCTCGTCGGAGCTCTCCTCGAGCTTCATCGACTCCGAGCTCCAGCCCTCCTCCAGGGATCCAGAGACCACCGGAGGCTTCGCCTTTCACTTCCGCTTCTTCCGAGCAAGGTGGGAGCTGACGAAGCCCATCACCGGAGCTTGGCAACCGAGGCGGAGCTCGGCTGCCTTCACCGGAGCGCAGCCCTCTCCTCCGCAGGCGGCGGAGGATCGGTAGAGAAGAAGGAGCAGCAACCGTTCGATCATCTGATCGAACGGTACTCGCCTCGCCACGCGTCCCTTCGCCGCCCTCATCCTCGACCGTTGATCACCCCTCGGATCGGACGCCTCACCAGCCGCCACGCGTCTTCATCGACATCCCTTGGATCCATCTTGATCCAAGGGCCTTCAGGCCGCCACGTCGCCTACTCCGAGCCTCGGCATCCAAGCCTAGGCTCGGGTAACCCGAAGCTGCATCGAAGCTGGGCCGAACCTCCAGAAGACCCGAGCCTCGCTCCGAGCCTCCGACGCCCTCCGAACCTAGGTCCCCCCACGTGAGGAGCACGTGCGACCTGGGTTATTTGCACCGACACCCCTGGAGATTTCAAAAATTGCGAAGAGGTCCCTGTGAAGCAGACATCACGTGAGGAGCACGTGTCTCGTGGAAAAATTGCATAGAAGTCCTGCTTATTATCGGTAATTGCATTTTAGTCCCTGTCAGCATATTTAATTGTTGAAATTTTAATTTCCAGTATTGCATTTACACCCTTGTGTTTGCACGTGTCCCTAGAGTGCATTTTTCATCATTTTGAGATTCTAGAAATTGCATGTTGTTGGAAATTTTGTCCTCTATCTGTTTGTACACGTGTCTGATTTTTGTTGGCTTAATTGAATTATCAATGAATTAATTGGTTCATTTGAGACATATTTTGCCCAGTGATGCCTTTTGATTTTTAATTAATTATCAGTGCCTTCAAAAATCACCAAAAATTCACAGTAGCTTAAGGACATCATTTTTAACACTCCATAAAAATTTCATATCATTTGCACGCATATCGAGGCCTAAATAAATAGTTTAGTGATTTTCTTAAATTAATTTTAATTAATTCATTTCACAGTGAATTTTAGATCTGTTAATTTTCCTAGGTCCCTGATCCTTAGACCTTCCTAGGATAATTTTAGTTCTTGGAAAAATTGTGATTTTATTAAAAATTAAACACTGAAAATCACTCTGTCTGTTTATTTAATTCACAGAAAAAATATTTTGAGTCGAAAAATTCCAAAAAAAATAGTGTAGGTCATTTTCATCATAAATAACCATCTGGCTAATTTTCATTATTTTTGGACTTCGTTTGATACATCAATTAAATTTAAAGTTAGGTTGGCTAAGACTTGTCTGCATATGTCTGCATAAGAAATAAAAAGACCAAAAAAAATTGACCCTCGAACATCAACACTTGAAAATTGCTGTAATCCACCTAAGGAGACAGTTGCCTCCCTGAGATCGACCTTGGACTCCACCAAGTAAAAAAATATCACCGCTTAAAATTGACCAAAATCTGACTTAAGTGGTTTTTGATCAACCTCTCGTATCCGACTGCAACGAACACTTAAAAGTAATTTGGACCATTAATTTGACCGAATTAACTAAGGGTGCGGGAGCGATATCAAAATGGCGCCGTTGCCGGGGAGGCACGGCTTAGGTTAATTGTAGCATATTTTTGAAGTGTTTGATTTCTAATCCCCGGGTAGTCTGACCCCCGGTTTTTCTTGTAATTATTTCTCTTATTTGTTTTCTTTTTGCTTTATTTTTGTGTAACTCTCTGACCTCCCTTTATTTTTCGTGCGAGGACCACGAGGAGTCGGCGACGCTTCGAGGACTTCACCTTTAAATTTTTGAGAGAAAGAGAGGCATTGTATTTTTTATTTTATTTTCTTTCTTTTGCTTTATTTCCAGCGGTTCCCGTTTGGGATCTCGCGCGTGTAAATATAGTGAAAACTGTGTCCCGTGTGCTGTGTGGGTGATTGGTAATTTAGCTTGCACTAGCGGCTCCTCGAGCCACTCTAGGACTTGTTTGTGCTCGTAATCAATAGGACCACACATTACACTTAAAAGACGCACCTAGACCGCAGGACTTAGTTCAAATTAAACTGTTCTTCACGCTAATAGAACTGCCTGTCTAGGAGCGGCTTTCATCGCTTGCATTTGCATGTAGAGTAAAGTTTTCAATTCTGTATAGCATCCTGCATCAAAAAGCGAAGGATCACTGTAAGTATTCTCTACTCAGCATACGCATCATCGATTTCAACTTGCATCGGCTTTTCTCGATTTCCCTCTCTGATCTTCTCACTTAATTTAAAAAGGAAATTGGGACTGTCCGATAGGCGTGATTTGTGGTGATTAATTACAGTGATAACCTAACTTTAAAACCGGGACTGCTAACAGTATTGACCATAAAAAGGGAATAAAAACTGAAAATTGTTTGCGGGAGACTAATCCCCGACCTTGTTTTCAGGCTGAGTGAGGGTACCTGAGTGTGTGTGAACACCCTAAGGTAGAGCCCAAATCCCCGTCTTCCATATCACGTTCTAACTGATCCTAGCAAATATCACGAGCCGGATATTTTCAGATTCTTTGACTAGTACCAAGTAGCCTCCGCCTGTCTCAGGTAGATAGGGGCGAAATTACGGTACTTCGCGACAAGCTGCCAGTAACCCCCCGGGGTGAAGTTCCGGCCTTGTCAGCCTCCGCCTGCTTGCAGGTAGATAGGGGCGTGGTCACTGAATCCATCGGCTTGGGATAGGAGCGAAGAAAGGAAGGAGCGGCGGTATCTTAGACGACAGGATAAACAGGGAAGACGCATCCGGCTCTGAGCCGACTTCCCTTTAGGCCGCGTAATCCTTGCTAGATTTGCTTGAAAATCACACTTAAAAACTACAAGATAAATTGGACTCAACTTTGAGTCCTTCACTGTGTTGAGTGTGAATCCAGGGTCTTGGATTGATCTTGTGCTTGCTTCAGGTAGGAGTAAAATCCTATCTTCTTCTTGCTTAACCAAGATGAGTGACTGGGGAGATCTCGACGCACCGTTCACTGATCTCTCTATGAGTCCCCCAAGTAACTCGTCTTTTCCGGTCCGAGCGCACCTTGGACCACCCAGGACTCATGACCCTCTTGAGTCCTGGTTCCCTCCGGCTCAGGGTGGTTACTCTCAAACCAACCCTTTTATCTCCTCTGAGATTACCGAGGAAGATCATTGCCTCGGTAATCCCTTCCTTGATTCAACCTCTAACACCGACCTTATTTTCCAATCCCCAGAACTAGAGGGAGAAATGCCGCCAAGGATGCCGCCCGATGAGGACCAGATGAGACAGATTCTTAGACGCCTTGCTGAAGCTGAACAGAAAAATGCTGATCTCACTGCACGAATGGGGCAGATAATAGTAGCTGAAGGGATCGACCGACCAATGGTCGATACCTATAACCCGGCGGAGAACGAAATCCAGAATTGGCTAGCACCTGCAGTTCCCGACCAGGCATTCGAGCTGAAGCCCCACTTCCTTAGCCTGCTGCCGAAGTTCAACGGAAACCTAAGCGAAGAGCCGTACACTTTCCTCCGTGACTTCGAACTAGTCTGCAATAATCTGAGCCATCCCAATGTTGGCCAAGATTATATCCGACTGAAAGCCACCCCGTTTGCCTTAGGAGATAAGGCTGCACATTGGCTGAAAAACCTAGGGGTGGTATGTACTACCTGGATGCAGTTCAAGGACCTCTTCTTGAAGAAGTTCTACCCACTCAGTAGAACCAATCAGATGCGAACGAAGATTGCCAGCTTCGCCCAAGGACCCTGCGAACCGTTCCACGAGGCTTGGGACAGGTTCAATGACTTAGTACAGAAATGCCCATGCCACGGCATTTCTAAGGCAATCTTAGTCCAGACCTTGTTCTGCGGCCTAACCCCAGAGATGCAGGGGTTAGTCAGCGCCGCCTGCGGAGGAAGCTATCTGAACAAGAACGAGCACGCCGTGTGGAAAATCCTAGAGCAGATGGCAGAAACCGGCAGGTCACAGGCCACAAGGGCCTATCAGTTGTCTCCCTCGATTCTATCCAATGAGACAACTAGAAGGACTGTTGCAGATCTGACAGAGGACCTCATCCCCAGCATGGGGATGATTGCAGACAAGCTTACTATGGTCGAGCAGATCCACAAGAGAGTCGCGGAGATGGAGTCTCTTTCGAGCCTTCCCAAGAAGGTGGAGGAACTCTCTGAAAAGGTAGCCAAGATTAAGCTACCCACCCCTTCTGCACCACCGGTACCTGTACATCGAGTCCATCTTGTACAGGAACAGGCACCGGGGTCTCAGAGCAGCTGGGATCAGACTTACACCCAGCAGAACCATCATGCACCCCCACCAGTGGAGACAGAGTACGAGGAGCCTCCGCCCGTTTACGAGATCAACGGGCTCTGGTATAGCCGCGACCCACTAGTCCGGCAAATCGAGATGGGGAAGGACCAGGCACACCGCCCAACCCCAGTCTACCAGGAGACCAGGCCCGTCACAATCCCGCGATATCAGTCCAGGCCAGAACAAGGGTACCAGCCGCAGCAGCGCACCTACCAGCAGGGGCCAGCACCGCCCCATCAGCAGCAGTATCGGCACGGCCAGCAGGGCCAGTTCAGGACCGCATCCACTCAGCAGCCAGCCCAGCCCACCGAATTGGAGTCCCTCACCTTGGCGATCTAGACCCTGTCTGATAGGGTCCAGCAGATGCAGAACGACTACCTGGACATGAGAACCGACATCAATCGGGTCTCTCGTGCTCAGGACCAACAAATGGCGCCAAGGACTCCAATTCCCGCACAGGTTCAGGCCAACCCAAACAGCGTACATCAAGGCCAGAACCGACCCCGAGATCAGGTATACTATTCAGATAATTATTTATCTGAACATGAGATCCTTTCGTACGATAATGTTAACCATATGTCCCTCAGGAGCGGAAGGACCGTGACCATACCTGATCGGGCCCAGGCACAACAGGAAGGAACCTCCGAAATTCAACCTGAGGAGAATTCGGAGGAAGAAGAGGAGGAGCACCACCGTCACCACCAGCAGAAGAAGAGGACATCTGAGTCCTCGAAGCACCAGCCCCGCAGTCATCCAGAGTCCGACGACACCGATGAGCCCGCACCTCCATCTGAGGAGGACCAGCCAGAAGAAGCGGAAGAAGCATCACCGGTTTCGCCCAAGCATTTTCCTTTTCGTCAGAGTCAGAGTCAGAGTCTGTATAAAAGTCCGAGTCAGAGTCTTGTTCAGAACTCAGTTTCAGTAGCTAATGAAGATATTTCAGTTCCAGAACCTGAGTTAATAATCCCTTTCCCCCAAGCTCTCAAGGGTGGGAAGAAGAAAAACAAAAAAATCCCAAAAGATGACCCTGAGATGGCTGAGTTCTGTAACAAACATATCAAGGTCACAATCCCCTTTGACAAGTTCGTGGAAATGACTCCTGCATTCCAAAAATACCTTAAGGTGAGATGCACACCTACTAGGGTTAGCAGGAAGACCAAAAGCCGTGTTGAGAAACACGTTCTATCAGTAGCCACGACTTGTGCAATAAAGAACTCGTTTCCTCGGAAACGAAGAGACATGGGTGCACACTATGTAGTGAGTCATGTTGATGACATCGCGTTTGCACGCACTCTCCTGGACAATGGTTCCTCGATCAACTTGATGCCCACAGCCCTCTATGAGCGGCTCAATCTCGGACCTCTTAGGAAATCTAGAGCTATTCTTCAGTTCGCGGACAAATCCACTAAGAGGTCCCAAGGAGAGTTAAGGAACATTGTGATCAAAGTCGAGGGGCAAGAATACATGGTGGACTTTACTGTCCTCGATATGGAAACCCCTCGTAATTGGAGAGATTCCCAGATCATTTTGGGTAGGCCCTTCCTCAGAACAGCAGGGGCCTTATTCGATTATAAGAATGGGAAAATTCAGTTCCAAACTCCAGGCGGAGATGAGGAACTAGAGATGAAGCAGACAAGATGGCAGAGACCAGACTCCGAATCCAGCACCGAGTACTCTTTTATCGAAACAGACTGTGAGCATGTAGACTTAGTTGGGCCATGGAGACAGAACCCAGCTAGCACCGATGTGTCCATCTCCTTTGAAGATGATCCAGTGCATGAGTCAGTCTGCGAGATCCTCAGGAACGAGTACAGCTCTGAGCCTGCATCGCCCTTCATCTTCGATGACATAGAGGCCCAAGTGGGCCTGTCAGTCCTTACATTCTTAGGACAATCGGAAGATGAGGAAGACGAGTCGGACGAGGCGTTTGCCGATTGCATGGAGACCTTTGACGATCCGACTCCAGAGCCAAGCTTGGTGGCAGCCACTACAGAACAGGATCCAGCCACGTCCAACACCGAACCAGATCGGATTGAGCCAGACTTCTTAGACGATCATACCATCCCTGAGCTCAAACCCTTACCCACAACCCTGAAATATGCCTTCCTTGCGGGCCAAGACAAGAAATTTCCGGTCATTATCAGTTCGCAATTGACCGAGGAGCAAGAATCTCGCTTGCTAGAGATCCTGGAGAAGAACCGCAAGGCAATAGGCTGGAGCATTTCCGATCTCCACGGGATAAATCCCGCTCTGTGTTCGCACCATATATATTTGGAGAACGAAGCCAAACCCTCTCGTGAATTCCAACGTCGGTTGAATCCAAATCTACGAGAGGTTGTGAAGAAAGAGATAGAAAAATGGTGCGACGCGGGTTTTATTTACCCAATCTCCGATTCTAAGTGGGTGGCTCCAATCCATGTTGTCCCGAAAAAGTCGGGAATTCAGACGACCACCAACGAGGACGGAGAGGAGATCGTGACAAGAGTACCCACGTCGTGGCACGTCTGTGTGGATTACAGACGCCTGAATGCCGCGACGAAAAAGGATCATTTCCCCCTACCATTTATTGATCAGATTTTAGAAAGACTAGCGGGGAAAGAATTCTTTTGTTTTCTTGATGGGTTCTCGGGCTACAATCAAGTAGCCATAGCTCCAGAGGACCAGGAAAAGACCACGTTCACATGCCCCTTTGGTACCTACGCTTTCAGGCGCATGCCTTTTGGGCTATGCAATGCTCCAGGTACTTTTCAAAGGTGTATGATTGCTGTATTCGCCGAAATGGTCGGCGAATTCCTGGAAGTCTTCATGGATGACTTCTCGGTCCACGGCGACTCTTTTGATTCCTGCCTTAGGAATTTGGACCGAGTCCTCAAAAGATGTTGTGAGGTCAATCTGGTGCTCTCCTGGGAGAAAAGTCACTTTATGGTGACGGAGGGCATAGTGTTGGGGCATGTCATCTCCAAGAGAGGAATGGAGGTTGACCCTGCCAAGGTGGACGTGATCAGACGACTCCAGCCACCAACCAACGTACGGCAGTTGCGGTCGTTCCTCGGGCATGTCGGATTTTATCGGAGATTTATAAAGGATTTTTCTAAGATTGCCCGACCGCTAACTGAGCTTTTAGGCAAAGACGCGGAGTTTATTGTCGATCACAAGTGTCTTGAGGCCTTTAAGCGGTTACAAGGAATGATCATGGACGCACCCATCTTACAAGCCCCAGATTGGTCTCTCCCTTTTGAGATCATGACGGACGCCTCGGATTATGCTGTTGGGGCTGTATTGGGACAAAGAAGAGATGGCGTCCCGTTTGCAATTCACTACGCAAGCAAAGTGCTTGATTCTGCTCAGCGTAACTATACAGTTACCGAAAAGGAAATGCTTGCGGTAGTGTTTGCCTTGGACAAATTCAGATCTCATTTAATCGGATCCAAGGTAACTGTGTTCACAGACCACACGGCACTACGATATTTGATGGAGAAGAAGGACGCGAAGGCGCGTCTTCTTCGTTGGATTTTACTTCTCCAGGAGTTTGATTTGGACATCCGTGATAAACCTGGAAAGAAGAACGTAGTAGCCGATCATCTCTCTCGTCTCGAAGATCTTAATACTTCCGAGGTTTCCCCGATTCGAGACTCCTTCCCTGACGAGTCGATTTTTGTTATCGACTCACTCCCATGGTATGCCAATATCGTGAACTATCTTGTCTCCAAGAAAGTTCCCGAGGATTGGCCCAAGAGCCAAATTGACCGACTAAAGTCGGACGCTAGACACTACCATTGGGAGGATCCGATCCTTTTCTTTGAAGGACCGGATTGTGTCTGGAGACGTTGTATTCCTCAGGAGGAATACCAGAGTGTCCTTTCTTTATGCCATAGCTTAGAGGCAGGAGGACACCACTCCGGGAAGAGGACCGCATGGAAGGTACTTCAATGTGGCTTTTACTGGCCGACTCTGTTTCGCGATGCCACCGCCTTCGCGAAGTCGTGCCCAGTTTGCCAGAGAATGGGAGGAACCGTTGGTTCCAAGGATGAGATGCCAATGCAGCCGGTCATCATTTGTGATGTCTTTGACGCCTGGGGCATCGATTTCATGGGCCCATTCCCTGTCAGCCACGGGTTTGAATACATCCTTCTTGCGGTTGACTATCTGTCCAGATGGGTGGAGGCTATCCCGACCCGAGCCGCAGACAGCAGGACTGTCTGTAAATTTATCAGAGAGCACATAATCTCTAGGTTCGGGATCCCCAAAATGATGATATCAGATGGGGGTAGCCACTTTGTGAATCGGGAGGTGAAGAAACTCCTGAAGGACTACGGCATCGAACACCGTGTCGCTAGTCCTTACCACCCACAAACCAATGGTATGGCTGAGGTGTCGAATAGGGAGGTGAAAACCATATTGCAAAAGCTCGTCCGCCCAGACAGGAAGGACTGGTCTCAGATCTTGGATCAAGTCCTCTGGGCGTATAGGACGGCTTACAAGACTCCGTTAGGCACCTCCCCATTCCGAATGGTATTCGGAAAGCCGTGCCATTTGCCCGCAGAGTTAGTGCACAAATCAGAATGGGCAATAAAGAAGGTCAACTGGAACACACACCTAGGCCAGAAACAGAGAGACATGGATCTGAATGAGCTTGTGGAAGTCAGAAACCGAGCATACGACAACAGTGTGGTGTACAAGGACAAGGTGAAGCGTTGGCACGATAGATATATCAGACGAAAGACCTTTGTTCCTGGACAGAAGGTATGGTTGTTCAATGCCAGGCTGAAGACTTTCCAAGGCAAACTAAAGTCTAAGTGGACGGGACCATTCGTTGTCCGAACGGTGCATGATAGTGGATGTGTCGAGATCTCAGATCTCGCAGATGACGCACCGACATTCCTAGTAAATGGGCAGCTGTTGAAGCACTTCGTCGAATCCAATGAACAGTTAGTCCATGTGGAGGAGATTGTATTCATATGCGAGACAGATACAGCAGATACATCTCAAGCAGCGTATGAGACCTTGCAGCAATGAACTCCAGCCATCAGCAGCATCTTCAAAAGATTCAGACCGACTCAGCTGTATATATATCATTCTTCCTGTATATCCTATCCTTACCTCCACGATTCTAGTAACCGTCCCCACATCATCGAATCATTATCTCGGACTGTACTTAGGATGACCAGATCCTAAGTATAGGGGGAAGGGGTCACCCGAGTCGATTCACTGTACATTCTCCAGATCACATTGGTCCTTATACTCATTTCCTACTGATACTTAGGCTGACCTAAGCCTAAGTATAGGGGGGACCGATGCCCGCACTGATACTTCTCCATTTCTCCTCTTAACCTCGTCCGCCCCATTTCTGATCTTCTTCTACACTTAGGCTGCCAGAGCCTAAGTATAGGGGGGGCGAGACGACTTCTATACATTTTTGTTATTTTAGCTCTTCTACGCTTAGCCCGAGCTATGTCTTTTTAGTCGCTTTCGTGCTCTGAGGACATAGCACACGCTAAGTATAGGGGGGCGTGTATATATTACATATATACTTTACCCATAGCTCGTACTTTCGCGTATTTTCGCGTATTTTTGTATATATTTTGCAATAATTATGGGTGGGTAAAAATTGAAAAAAAAAATTTATTTGTATACTTGTATAATACTTGTAAACCTTTTGTAAAAATTAAAAAATATTAATAATAAATTAAAATTTTGTATACTACTTGTATAAAAAGTTGTAAAATTCTTGTAAAACATACTTTTGTAAAATTTGTTGTAAAATAGGATGTATACCAAAAAAAAAATTGTATACTATGTATAGCTTGTAAAAATTGTTGTATACCAGAAAAATAAAACAAAAAGGCTTCTTATTTACTCTTGCATATTATCCTGCATTTTTTTTAAAAAAAAAGTCTTGCATTTCATTCATAGCATGTCATCTGCACATCATCTGCATATCTTGCATATGCAAGGTGGAAAGCTAGTGGGTTCTGAACCAAGTTATGAGTAGATATTGAGGATGGACTTGATTTGACCTTAATCCACCTAATTTCAGAGGAACCTTATAGGAACTGGAGTTAAGATTTCTCAGGTCAAGTGACTTAATTCTTTGAGTCCGCAAGTCTATGTTCACATGTCATCTTGATTAGTCTAAGTAGAATATCTCGTGCACACGCATGATTCTTATAGACAGTGACCTAACTTGGACAAGCACTATGCACGTAGCTCTTCATTGATGAGGTGGTGAGGAGGTAGAATCCTTTAGCTTGGAGTAGCGCACGGGTGGAAACATCCGTCCTCCTCTAGGGAGGGTAGTGCATCTCAACCTAGTCTGGTGGTGTTGACATCTAAGGACAGGATGCTGTGGGTTGCAATAATGCTTCAAAAGAGGGATAGTCTACTGACTCAAGAGGAAAAACTCCTGATGTACATGCTGCACCTTGTATATAGTTTCAAAAAAAAAATGCAAGAAAGAACTCCAAAAAAATCAGACAGGTCTAAAAAAAATAAAATAATAATACCTGTCGGAGTATGTATATTAGCAAAGGAAATGCAGCTGGATGACTTGGCTACACTGGTCAGGCATCCTGGGATAGGTAGCTACACTGGCTACCGTCCATTCTTTTCTCTACCCCCTCCTCTTGAGTTGGTCGCACTTGAACTTAGAAGGGAATACCCTGCTCCTCGAGGAAAGAGTTACTGGACCGGGTTATTGAGTTACCTTGTTAGAGGAGGCTGGTTCTGAGCTATTTCTGATGTGGAGAGTTACATCTCACTTACACAGTACAAGTAAGAATCATAGTCATCAGAAATTTGCGTCTGAGGATTTGTTCTGACCTGACTATTGAGGCGTCTTGAATAGAAGACTTGTGGAATTTGAAGTCTGTTAGGTTTTAAGTTCAGGTCCCAATAAGGTTCCGCCACACAATTAATCCAAAGGTCGAGTCAGGCTCCATTTTCAACTTTTGTTCATGACCTTGGTATGGAACCCAAAATCATTTCACTCTTGCATTTCATTTAGTTGCTCGGGGACGAGCAAGGTTTAAGTATAGGGGGTTGATGAATCTGTGATTCATCACATCAAAAGTCAAAAATAGAGCCTTGTTCCCGAGAAAATAGAGGCATATTTCCTTTTATCTTGCATAAATAACACTCATGCATGCATCCATAATTCATGCATTATAACAGCTCATCTGCATTTAAATAAGTAGCCACAAATCCCCTGTAAAATACCTCTTCATCAAAATAACTCCTTCTCTATAATATAGGTATATATTCCTTAATAATAGAGGGAAGAATGCCAAAAAGCCACCCTTGTAAAATAGCCCAAACATCCTGGGAACCCTTGTACATTAAAACACACATAAAGCCCTCATACAAAACCCTAATTAGGTCCACTCACTCTTAGAATACTACATATTAAAAGACCTTTAAAATGAGACTAATTTCATTGCAATTGGAGCTTGTATGAGAAACTTGGGTTTTTGGGTCATTTTGTATACTACATATGTACATTTATGTATCCTTGTATTTATGTACCATATTTGACCTTATCTCCGTCTTTGGTCAACATGAAACTTGTAGATCTCATCAAGATCTACAACTTTCATGTTTTGAGTTTTTCCAAATTCGGCTTCCTCTTCGATCTACACGCATTTTTCCCTCCAGCCATTCACAGCAGGCCACGTGGCGCCCTCTGATTGCGCCACGCGGCCCGCTGCCCTTCGCCTCGTCCGCCCGCGCCCTCCACCGTTGGATCGCGCTTCAGATCCAACGGTCCAGGCCCTTCCACGCTCTTAACCACCTCCCAGCCACCCGATCCGCTCCACACTTCATCTCCACCGTCCCTTAGCGCCGCGCTCTCAGCCTTCCACGTGGCGGCATCTACGCCGCTCGATCGCGCCCCCGATCCTCTCATCACAGCCGCCCATCTTCCAGCGAGTCTCGACCCTCAGATCAACTCCACCCTTTCATCTGAACCATCCGCTCGTGCCTCGCCACAACGCGCCACGTGGCGCTCTCATAACCCCTCATCTGGGCATCCCAGATCTAATCATAACCGCTCGCTACGCGCTGATCTCCACCGTTGGATCACAAGATCCAACGGTGGAGAGTTCGTCTCCTACCTCGGGTGCCCCCTCTCTCCCACGATCTCTGCCTTGCGGTAGGGGCACCCCCTTCCTATTCTTGGAAGCGCTCCCTCCACCCTCGCCGGCCGCTGACCTCCCCACGACACACCCCACTCATCCCTCTCCCTCGCCAGCTCCCTCAAACACCACCATCTCCGCCACACTCGCCCCACGACAGCCACCAATTTCGCCACTCACCCAGCCAGACCACCTCCTTCTCCCTATAAATACCCAGCCACCGGCACCGTTCACCCCCATCCGCCACTCCAGAGAGATCCCTCGAGCTCCAAGCTTCCTATTGGTGACAGCAATTGGCTGATTTGTCGAGCGACGACAGAGCTTCTTCTCCGGCGAGATCCTCGGCCCACCGCCGTGTCGCAGCCACTCCTCCGAGCAGCTGCTAGAGCTCGGGACCTTACCGACCCCTTGAGCGACGACCTGGAGCTCAAAGCTGAGCCCCAAACCCCAGGTAACCCCCTCCATTCCTCCTCCGATCTTGTTCTTATTTTCCCTTTATCTTCTCCGCTTTTATTCGCCGTCATCAGCCATCTTCGCACCTCCTCAACAATCCGACGAGCTTCGCGATGAAGCTCTGATTCTCGCTGGCATCTCTACACTTTCCGATACCCTATTTCACCAGCCATCGACCTGCAGCTCCGCCACCTGGCCGGAGCCCAGTCACCCGACCATTTCCCCTTGCCTCAGGCCTCGCTGATCACGCCACCCTCTTCCACGATCACCTGCACGCCTCGGCTATACCTCTAACCTTTTGCAGGTACTCAATTCATCATTGGCCGGAGCCTCGTCGGAGCTCTCCTCGAGCTTCATCGACTCCGAGCTCCAGCCCTCCTCCAGGGATCCAGAGACCACCGGAGGCTTCGCCTTTCACTTCCGCTTCTTCCGAGCAAGGTGGGAGCTGACGAAGCCCATCACCGGAGCTTGGCAACCGAGGCGGAGCTCGGCTGCCTTCAACGGAGCGCAGCCCTCTCCTCCGCAGGCGGCGGAGGATCGGTAGAGAAGAAGGAGCAGCAACCGTTCGATCATCTGATCGAACGGTACTCGCCTCGCCACGCGTCCCTTCGCCGCCCTCATCCTCGACCGTTGATCACCCCTCAGATCGGACGCCTCACCAGCCGCCACGCGTCTTCATCGACATCCCTTGGATCCATCTTGATCCAAGGGCCTTCAGGCCGCCACGTCGCCTACTCCGAGCCTCGGCATCCAAGCCTAGGCTCGGGTAACCCGAAGCTGCATCGAAGCTGGGCCGAACCTCCAGAAGACCCGAGCCTCGCTCCGAGCCTCCGACGCCCTCCGAACCTAGGTCCCCCCGCGTGAGGAGCACGTGCGACCTGGGTTATTTGCACCGACGCCCCTGGAGATTTCAAAAATTGCGAAGAGGTCCCTGTGAAGCAGACATCACGTGAGGAGCACGTGTCTCGTGGAAAAATTGCATAGAAGTCCTGCTTATTATCGGTAATTGCATTTTAGTCCCTGTCAGCATATTTAATTGTTGAAATTTTAATTTCCAGTATTGCATTTACACCCTTGTGTTTGCACGTGTCCCTAGAGTGCATTTTTCATCATTTTGAGATTCTAGAAATTGCATGTTGTTGGAAATTTTGTCCTCTATCTGTTTGTACACGTGTCTGATTTTTGTTGGCTTAATTGAATTATCAATGAATTAATTGGTTCATTTGAGACATATTTTGCCCAGTGATGCCTTTTGATTTTTAATTAATTATCAGTGCCTTCAAAAATCACCAAAAATTCACAGTAGCTTAAGGACATCATTTTTAACACTCCATAAAAATTTCATATCATTTGCACGCATATCGAGGCCTAAATAAATAGTTTAGTGATTTTCTTAAATTAATTTTAATTAATTCATTTCACAGTGAATTTTAGATCTGTTAATTTTCCTAGGTCCCTGATCCTTAGACCTTCCTAGGATAATTTTAGTTCTTGGAAAAATTGTGATATGATATTTATTAAAAATTAAACACTGAAAATCACTCTGTCTGTTTATTTAATTCACAGAAAAATTATTTTGAGTCGAAAAATTCCAAAAAAATTAGTGTAGGTCATTTTCATCATAAATAACCATCTGGCCAATTTTCATTATTTTTGGACTTCGTTTGATACATCAATTAAATTTAAAGTTAGGTTGGCTAAGACTTGTCTGCATATGTCTGCATAAGAAATAAAAAGACCAAAAAAAATTGACCCTCGAACATCAACACTTGAAAATTGCTGTAATCCACCTAAGGAGACAGTTGCCTCCCTGAGATCGACCTTGGACTCCACCAAGTAAAAAAATATCACCGCTTAAAATTGACCAAAATCTGACTTAAGTGGTTTTTGATCAACCTCTCGTATCCGACTGCAACGAACACTTAAAAGTAATTTGGACCATTAATTTGACCGAATTAACTAAGGGTGCGGGAGCGATATCAGACTTGCATCTTTTTGTGTTGCAATCTTCTGCAACATTGTTCCTCGATCCTCCCTCTAGCTCGCCCATGCTTAACCTTGGTCATCGGACCCAAGATTCGCCAGATATGCTTTGATCTTTGGAGCACCTCTGTCTCGGGTCAAACCGCATAAAACCAACTCCCCTACTTTGAATTCAAATCGAGTCCCCTTGGTCCACCCCTCTCCGCCTCTCTAGTGCTAGGATCCTTGCCGGAGGTGACAGCTCCGCCGCGAGCTTCTCAGCCAGGGCGAACGAGGTCGAGGGAAGCTCCAGCACCTCCGCCAACCGCCGGCGTCGAGGTATCTTTCATCCTCTGGCTCCGGCCATCGAGGGCTTCCACCTCGCTATTTCTTTATTGCATTTTACTCCTGTTAGCCTTAGGATCATTTTTCCCCCAAAAAATCGAAGTTCTATCATCCAAATCGCTCGATCACCCAAGTTGGCCGGAGAGCACCTCCGGCCCTTCGCTGCCATCTCGCTACACCCATCCCCACGCCTCCGCGAGGCCCAGGCAATTTGCCCTGGGCCTTCTCATCAATTTTTGCAGGTCAACGAGCACAGAAAGCATCTGGAGGGCCATTTTGAGTCTTCGCCGGAGATACCTGGAGCGTAAAGCTCCGCCGCCTTCGCGCCAGTATCTCGACGTCCCTCCGGCGAATCCGAGCCGTCCAGTCCCTCGAGGGACCTTCCAGGAGCTTGCAGCTCCATTTTGGAGCCCATCCACCGCCGGAGAAGCGAGATCGGAGTCGGGGAAGTTCGCCACCGCCGACCTTCTTCCCCGTTCTTCCTCCTCGCCTCTCCACCGTCCGATCGAGCCGCAGCTCCAGATCGTACAGCCTCCGTTGGATCTTCCTCAGCCTCGACCGTCAGATCAATCAAGGAGATCTAATCCAGGCCGCACGACCCAACCGTCATCGCGCGCCCAGGACACGCCACGTGGATAAGTGGAGCGTCTCCAGCCGCTGGATCACGCCACGCCGCCCAGCCGTTGGATGCGCGCCACGCGTCATCATCGGAGCGCCCGAGCGAGGGTATTTTGCATCCCCACCCTCGCCATTTTTGTATTTAATATTTAGTACTTAAATTTGTATCTGTAGTGTAAAAGTTTTGTAATATTTGCAAAAAGACCCTCGAACTTTCTTTATTTGCAGTTATGTCCTCGCCACGTCACCTCACGTGACCAGTTCACGTGAGGGGGTGGGGCATTTTGCGAGGCGACCCTCGGGCTTTTGCTTATTTCGTTTTAGTCCTAAAACTTTCAAAGCACGTGTAATATTTTTGGTTATTTTGCAAAGAGGCCCCCAGGTTTTTGTTATATTGCATTTCAGTCCCTCCCAGGCGCGTGCAAGTCACGCGCCCTGGTGGGTAAATTGCCAGGAGGCCCAGGCGGTTTTATTAATTGTCTTTTAGTGCCAAAAATTGAATATAAAGTGTATATTTTTGTGGAAAATTGCATGTATGCCCCTGGATGTTTTGGATATTGCATTTATGCCCCTGCCAGGCCTGATTATTAATTGGATGTTTGTTGTATTTATTTGAAATATCATTTTAAGTCCAAAAGTTCCACAAAAATAGACTTAAGCTCCTGTGCACCTATACTTTAACGCCAGCTATTTAGTTTTTGATTTTATATTATTTTTATATTTATTAAAAATCAAAAACAGCCTTTTTGTGTACTGTCTACCTTAGAAAATACCAAAAAAATATCAAAATACCTCCAAAAATTCCAAAAAAATCACCTAGTGTCTATTTTATTATCTTTTAGTGTCAGTCCAAAAATCATTAAAAATTTCAAGAGAAAAACACTAAAAATTTAAAAACACTCAAAAACTTCAAAAAAATATATAAAATAGTAGAAAAACCCAAAAATAGCAAACTCAGCTTCTGTTTATCCCTTATTTTGTTCTTTTCATTAGAAAAATAGTGTGAAAATTTTGAGCTACTGTCTGATATTTTTAAATCTCATTTTTGCCACAGCCAGCCCTATTTCCACTGTTTACCCCTATTTCAGTTTTTAAAAATACCAAAAACAACTTTAAAAATCCCCAAAAATCACAAAAACAGTAGAAAACTTTGAAAATACCAAAAACATTTTATTTCTGAATTTTTGAGTATTTTTGTGCATTTTTATAAATCTTTTACCTTGCCTTTTCTTACATTGTTTTTACCTTCCAATATTGAAAAAGAAAATAAAAAATTATAAAATATAAAATATAAAAATCAGAAAATTAAAAATCAAATACAAAATTAAAAATTAAAATAAAAAAATTTTTTAAAAATTAAAAACCCACAAAAACATTTCTTTGTTCTCTTGCTTAGTGTAGACACATCATACACTCACACACTTTAGCATTTTTGCTTGAATTACACTGTTTGCTCCCTGTGTTCGAACTCTCCGCATACTTGCCCTTTACATCACTTGTGCAGAGTTAAAAATAAATTTTAACTCCACATTTATTTCTAAATATTGATTTTTAGTGTGGGTTAATTGTTGATTAATTGCATTTTATTGTGGGTCGCCACAGCGACACATTTAGACCCTCGATAATTTGAGGTTATCAAATGGCGCCGTTGCCGGGGAGCAACAGCTTGTAGTTCACATTTTTGTTTGATTGTGTGATTGTTTACCATAGCTTTATTTTCCATCTCTCACATTTTTGATATATATTATTGAGCTATCTGACCATCTCTTGTCTTGTCTTCTTGCGAGGGACCGCGGAGCGAGGCGGATCGCCTAGGTGACCCGACGCATCCTTGGGAAGCGGAGCCGGCTATTCTTAGCCTAGCCGGCAGGAGAGAGCAAGGAAAGAGAGAGAGAGTGCTTAGATTAGCTTGCCTTTTATTTTTGGTGAGAGAGTGATTTATTTAATTTGTAATAATACAGGTACCTTGGACTTGGACACTTAGACATTCGGGCCTAATTTCCGGGTGTTTGTTCACCCGGGGGCTCACCGCAGTTTTGACGCGTTTTTCATCGCAGTCATTTTCCGGTTTTGTTTTCATTTTTCACTTTCTTTTGTGGATTGAGCTCTTAGTTATAGGTCCTGCTTGACTCGATTAGAATAGGTCCAAACACTTAATTATACTTGCATGCTCCTATAGATACGTATTTGGACTTAGACTAACTAAACAGTTAATTAGTAACTTCCAAATCCACGCGCCGCGAGCTCACACCCGAACAAGCGCTTTCTCCTACTCCAAATGTGTTGGGCAGAGGAGGGGTGAGCCAAGACCGGACACTCGGATTAGGAGTTGCTAGTTAGCTTGTGGTTCTTCACGCTAGCAGTTGCCTATTCTAGGACGATTTCCGCCTTGCATTCGCCATATAGCTTAGGTTTAAAAATTCTGCTTTGCATCCCGCATGGAGAGAGCTGGGATTCGCTGTAAGTCTTCTAACTTTGCACGCATCATCTAGGCACAAAGGTGAGATTTCCACCTTGGTGTCGACTTGCACGGCTTTTCCGACTCTTTTCTCCCTCTGTTTTTGGACAAAGTAGGATAAAGGAAAAATACAAAAACGTTAGGCGCTTGTTTGAATTGACTCAAAAGAAGCGATAACACCAAAAAAATTAAAAAAGGGACTGCTAAAGAAAACTTGACCAAAATAAAATCGATAATTGGATTCATTGCTTGGGGAGAGTAACACCCTCACTTGTTTTCAGGTTGCATAGGAAGGTTTCCTTCCAAGTGAGGTGAGCGCTTCGTAAGGATTAGAGCCCAAAACCCAACTTGTGGCTGCCTTGTGTATCGCCTGGATTTCCGAAGTATTGGCGCTACTATCGTACGTAGTCGAGTAGGACTTGGTCGCCATTGGTGACTCTCTGTTGTGAGAGCGCCGACCTTGTCTGAAGTACCGAGCCTAGGCCACGCCTTCACGGGTGTGTCTGTCTCACCGGCTGCGTCCGAGTAGGACCTTGTACGCTCACGGGTGATTCCGTTGCGAGCGAGGTCCGAAGTATCGGTTTCGCCTATCGGCTTCCTCTCTCTTTTCTTTGGCTGAGTAGGGATCCAGGAAGGGTTACAAGGACCTCAAAAAGCGCAAGTTACAGGTTACACAGGAGGAGGACAAGTACGGGGACACTTTCCTGGCAGTACTCTCTCTCCTATAGGCGTAGCGCTCTAAGGACTCGTGAAAAGATTAATACCTGAAAAACAAGCTAAAACTGACAAGATAAAAGCCGAACCTTCACGGCTTCACGAGTTGAGTTGGTGAACTTACCCTTGCTTTGTGTTTGATTGTTAGATTTATTAAGGTCAAGATCAAAAACACCGCACAATTGTGCAAAATTTTGTTGCATCTCATTTTCTTCTTTTCTTGCATTATCCCCACTCTTCTCAAATAATCAAGATGATGGGACGGAGATCTCTTAGGCCGACCTTGTCGGCGCCGCTATCCAGCACTCCTCCTTATTCATCCAGGAATAACTCGGAGAGTCCGCTCTCCGAGCCCGAGTTCACATCCACCCTGTTCCCCCTCGACCACCCTTCCCATTCTCCTTCCCTCAGTCCAATCATTTCAGAGTTCAGTGAATCACAGAATTCGACTCATTCAACAGCACCTGAAATGTCCTCTTTTGCATTTTCAGAGAATCCAGTAATGGCAGACAGAGGTGAGCACCCAGATGACCACGACCATCCTCCATTCATTATTGATCAGGCGGCCATCAACAATTCCTTACTAGCATCCCTGGAGAATATGCAGAGACAGATCCGTGACCAGGGTGCATTCATGGGTGATCTCATGAGGGAAATAGCTCAGATGAGAGAGAACAGACCTGGAGGAGGCGGTGGCGGAGAAGGAGGAGGACCTGATGCAGGAGGAGGCGATCCGGATGGTGAGCGACCGCCACAGACTATCATGAGGGAACTGCACAACCCAGCTTCGTCCCTCACTCACCGGTGGATCAGACTTCCGCCAATCCACGGAGACTTCGAGCTTCGGCACAACACGATTCAGATGCTACCCAAGTTCCATGGGTTGCCGACCGAAGAGCCGCACCTCCATCTCCAAGAGTTCGAAATGATATGCAGCACTATCCACGATCGGTTGTTGACCGAGGACACTATTAAGATGATCGCCTTCCCATTCTCATTGGTTGATCGAGCCGCATATTGGCTCAAGCATCTAGGGCGATTTGTCGACACTTGGGCAGATCTCCGGTCCGTATATTTGAAGAAATACTATCCTCTCGGCCGGACAAACGCAGCGCGAGCCATGATCAGCAATTTCGCCATGATCCCAAATGAACAGTTCCATGAAGCATGGGATCGTTTTAGAGAGCTCATAGACCGGTGTCCACATCACGACATCTCCAAGCCCCACTTGGTGCAGAGTTTCTTCTGTGGGCTGACACCGGAGCTGCAAGGGCTTGTGAACGCCTCTTGCGGTGGGTCATATTTCTCCAAGGGAGAAGACGACGTCTGGGCCATTTATGAGGGAATGGCAGAGAACTCTACGGTGATGACCCAGGCTAGAGTCTACACTCAGCAGAAGCCCCCGCAAGGTGCGGGAACATTTCAGAGGATCGCCCGCATCGATGCCGGTCCCAGCACAGCGTCGGTAGCCGCAGCCCAAGCAGAATCAGCAGCAGCCGACATGGGCATCATCAGTGAAAAGCTGGACCGCATGGAGATCCTTGAAAAGAAGCAGAATCAAGGTCTAGCCCAGATGGACCTTCTTACCAAAACAATGAGTGACCTGAAGACTCAAATTCTATGTATTCAGGAGGCACAAGCCCATTCCCAACAGCCTCCCAGGTCACAGGTTGCTTCCAGCAGCAACAATCCCAACCAGGCCTCTACCTCATACCGCCAGGTGAACCATATCCAGGCAGAGCCGGTTCCATTGTTGCAGTACCATCCAGAGCAACCGCCATCTCAGGAGACTCAGATGGTGGTGTATCAGCCGGAGCAGCCACTGGCAGTTCTTCCTCCACCCTCCTTCGAGCAGGAACCGTTGATGGAAGTCAACGGGATTTGGTATGACCGATACCCTCAGCCAGCGATTCGCAGGGATCATCCCGGATTCCGTTGGGGAAATGGTGGTTCCTCATCCCAACAGCATCCCCCTGCTCAAGGACAGCAGAGCAGCCAACCACATCAGCAGCAACAGCCCCAGTACAACCAGCCCCAGCAGTATCAGAGTGGTCCTCGTCCCGCCTATCAGGGACAGCAGTGGAGGCAGCGACAGCCGCCTCAGCATTCTTACCACCAGCCTCCCCCCCAATATCAGCAACAACACCAGCAGCAGCCCCATTTCCAGCAGGGACAGACGTCCGGTTCTCAGGGTCCAGCCTATGAGAACCCTGCTCTTGATGATCTTGCCCGCTTGCTATCTGAACAGCGAGCATCTTTCAGGCAAGAAATGGATGAGTTCCGGCAGGAGATGCGGGATTTCATCAAAGGCAAAGCCGCCATACCCGCTCAGATCGAACCCAATCCTAACAATTTAAAAAGAAAATCTGAGCAGGTAGAGTTCACAGAGGATACCTCTCCTAGTGATTATTTGAGTGACATATCTTATTCCTATTATGATGCTGATTTTGTTACTACTAGGAGCGGTAGGATGCCAGCCGGCGGCGCCTCTTCTGAGCGACAGCCAGACGCAGAACCCGGAGCGCCAGAGGAGCAGGCTAGCGGTGCTGATGCCGCTAATAATGATGTTGAAGACGGTGGTGTTGATGCCACCAATGATGGAGACCAGGACGACGGTGTTGATGCCGTCGTGATACCAGATGCAGACGGTAGTGCTGAAGCCACCATTTTGGAAGATGAACCAGAGCGCGGTGCTGATGCCGCAAAGACCGGTGCTAGTGGTGGTACTGAGGCCACCACATCTACTTTTGTTGAGCCATCTTCTGTGATGCCACCACATTTTGTATCTAGTGACTATGGGAAGAAAAACAAAAGCAAAAATATGAATAAAGGAAAGGTTTCTGTTCAAATTCCGGATCCATATGTGTTGAATGATGATGATTGTATGGATTCTCCATCTTCACAAGCACAGGGACCGATTCCTAGACCTCCATCTGAGGAGGCCCCTACCATCCCCTTCCCTGAGGCACTCCGCCGAGCGAAGGGGAGTAAAAAAGAAAATCCTAAAAAGAATCATCAGGTAGAGTTTGGCAATGAAATGATTGACAGATTTCACATTCAGCTGACTCTACGAGAAGCATTTGAGCATATCCCCTTCTTCAAGAAGAACTTAAAAGAAACAACTACTGTTCGAAGAAGGAAGAGGCACAGGGATCAAATCCATATGCTCACTCACAACACTTGCTGCGCCATTCAGAACACATTGCCAGCCAAGCGACCAGACGCAGGAGCTCCCTATGTCAGATGCGAGATTCAGGAGCAGCAGTTTGATCGTACTCTATTAGACAGCGGCTCTTCAATTAACCTCCTTCCGGCAGCCTTACTCAAGCAGTTCGAGTTTGGCCCTCTTCTTCGAAGCAGAACCATCCTTCAGTTTGCTGATAGGTCGATTAAGAGGCCGAAGGGGTTATTGAAAGACGTGGTCGTTACCATTCAGGGCCTGAAATTCCCCGTGGACTTCGTTGTGTTGGACATGGAGATCCCTGAGGCGGTAACTGATGCCCCCATCATTCTCGGACGTCCATTCTTGGCCACAGCCAAGGCGGTGACCGACCATGATAGTGGGAAGGTATGCTTTCGCGTAGAGGGCGAAACCATACAAATAGAGACGATCGAAGAGATCAGAGCCAGAGAGGCAGAATGCTCAGAGCAGTCCAGCGAAGCCGAGCAGATGACAGAGGAGGAGCTAGACATCCACCAGGTTTGTGATTTCGAGATGACTGATGATGAATCCAACTGGAAAGATCCCGTAGCACCGACCCTCGCCTTGCCGACAGATTCACTGTATCTCAAGCTCATGGCAGTCGAGAGCCGGGAGAGCACATTCCTGGATGAGGATATCTCTGAGGCTGACAGTGTTGTGATGAGTGGTGCTGAGGAATTTCAATCTTGCTCATCGTCTTCTGATCCCTCGGATTCAGACATTGATTGGGATGACTTTGATGACTATTTACCTTGTCTGATTCCTTCTGAGCCGACAGCCATGACAGAGTGCGAGCCAGTGCAGTTTATTGATGATCCATCAGGCCGCCCTTCGTCAGAAATTCACGCAGAGCGAGAGTTCTCCCATGCAGATTTGGTCGCCTTTACACAGACATATCAGAAACCAGATCTGCCGCCTCCCAGTTGTCCAGAAAGGAAACCTCTGCCGCAGTCGATGAAGTACAGATTCCTTGCTGGAGAGCCAGAAATGCACCCAGTCATTATCTCATCAGATTTGACTGGAGAGCAAGAATCTCGTTTGATGGAGGTTCTTGAAAGAAACCGCAAGGCAATCGGTTGGAGTATAGCTGATCTCCAGGGGCTGAGCCCAAATCTTTGCTCTCACCACATTTATCTTGAGGATAACGCTAAGCCGTCGCGTGAGTTCCAGCGACGGCTGAACCCGAATCTTCGAGACGTAGTCATGAAAGAAATTTCCAAGTGGTGGAGCGCCGATTTTATCTATCCCATCTCCGACTCCAAATGGGTAAGTCCGTTACATGTGGTGCCCAAGAAGACGGGTATCACTACAGTTGTCAATGAGTCTGGAGAGGAGATCGCTACCAGAGTACCAACTTCTTGGAGGGTCTGTGTGGACTACAGACGATTGAATGAGGCCACCAAGAAGGATCACTTCCCGCTTCCTTTCATTGATCAGATTATCGAGCGGTTAGCTGGGAAGAGCCATTACTGTTTTCTTGATGGGTACTCTGGATATAATCAAGTGGCCATTGCGCCCGAAGACCAGGAGAAAACGACATTCACCTGTCCGTTTGGGACTTATGCTTTCAGACGGATGCCCTTTGGTCTATGTAACGCTCCGGCGACATTCCAAAGGTGCATGTTGTCCATCTTCTCGGACATGGTGGGTGACTGTTTAGAGGTCTTCATGGATGACTTCTCGGTCTATGGCGACGGGTTCGATGCTTGTCTTGACTGCCTAGACCGTGTGCTGAAGCGCTGCATAGAGGTCAATCTTGTCTTATCCTGGGAGAAGAGTCATTTCATGATGACTCAAGGGACGGTCCTTGGTCATATCGTCTCCAACAGGGGCATGGAGGTCGATCCGGCTAAGGTGGACATCATCAGAAAACTCAATCCGCCGTCCAATCTGCGTCAGTTACGGTCTTTTCTGGGGCATGTCGGTTTCTACCGACGGTTCATTCAGGACTTCAGCAGAATTGCCCGACCGCTCACTGACTTGCTTACCAAAGACACCGAGTTTATTGTTAATGATAAGTGTCTTCAATCATTTGAGACTCTCAAAAATATGGTTGTTTCAGCTCCTGTCCTTCAGCCACCCGATTGGTCTCTCCCATTCGAGATCATGACGGATGCTTCAGATTTTGCCGTTGGGGCTGTGCTTGGACAGAGGAGGGATGGACTACCGTTTGCTATTCACTACGCCAGCCGGACTTTGGATGCCGCGCAGCGGAATTACACTGTAACTGAGAAAGAGATGCTGGCCGTGGTCTTCGCTCTTGATAAGTATCGATCATATATTCTCGGATCTAGAGTGACAATCTACACTGATCATACCGCCATCCGGTATTTAATGGCTAAGAAGGATGCCAAAGCACGTCTAACCAGATGGATCCTTCTACTCCAGGAATTTGATATTGAGATTAAGGACAAGCCTGGAGTCAAGAATGTGGTGGCGGATCATCTCTCCAGATTGGAGAATCTTGAGGAATCTGAGCCCAGCGCACCTATAACAGAGACATTTCCAGATGAGGCGATCTTGGCTGTCACCTCACTCCCATGGTATGCTGACTTTGTAAACTATCTTGTTGCCAAGACAGTCCCTCAGGGTTGGCCCAGGCAGAAACTTGAGACCTTCCTAGCTAAGACCAAGTTTTACCATTGGGAGGATCCCGTCCTTTATCATGAAGGAGGGGATAATATCTGGAGGAGGTGCATTCCTCAGGAAGAGCAGCATAGCGTCCTCACATACTGCCACAAGCTTGAGGCAGGAGGACATCATTCTGGAAAAAGAACAGCACAGAAGGTGCTTCAATCCGGCCTATGGTGGCCTACTCTCTTCAAGGATTCTGATGAGTTCGTGAAGAGATGTACTGACTGTCAGAAAATGGGAACCTGCGGACAGAGAGACATGATGCCCATGCAACCCATTCACTTCTGTGAGGTTTTTGATGCATGGGGGATTGATTTCATGGGCCCATTTCCTAAAAGTCAGGGATTCAAGCATATTTTGCTCGCTATAGACTATGTCAGCCGATGGGTTGAGGCCATCCCCGCCCGAGCCGCAGATGCTAAAACCGTATGCAAATTTTTGAGGAGAAATATCATTTCACGGTTCGGAGTACCTAGAGTCTTGATTTCAGACGGGGGGTCTCACTTCATCAATGACAAAGTCAGGGCCCTTGCAGACGAGTTCGGCATTGACCATCGGGTTGCCACTCCTTATCACCCTCAGACTAATGGTCTTGCCGAAGTATCGAACAGGGAGATAAAGACTATCTTGCAGAAAGTGGTCCGCCCAGACCGAAAGGATTGGTCACAACTTTTGGACTCGGTTTTGTGGGCTTACCGGACATCTTTCAAGAATCCATTGGGAACATCTCCCTTTCGTCTCGTCTATGGCAAGCCGTGCCATTTGCCAGTGGAGATCAAGCACAAATCTTTTTGGGCAGTTACTGAGTTGCTTCTAGATCCTAAGAGTATAGGAGACCAGAGAAGAGCAGAATTGGCAGCCCTGGAAGAATTGAGAGATACAGCCTTCTCCAACAGCCTACAATACAAAGAGAAAGTGAAGACATGGCATGATTCACATATCAGCCATAAACAGTTTGAGCCAGATCAGAGAGTATGGTTGTTTGATTCCAGGCTGAAATTATTCCCAGGGAAATTACAGAGCAAGTGGAAAGGACCGTACGTGGTCAGGAAGGTACATGACAATGGCAGCATCGACATATCTGAAGCGTCATCTTCCTCTACCTTCCGCGTCAATGGTCAACGCTTGAAACTCTATCTTGATCATGATCCGCCGACCATTGACGTTGCCCCCATTCTTCTGGTATGAGATGTGTCCTTTGATTCTCATCATCTACATCTCATACATGGTGATCAAATGCTACTTTCCGCTGTACAGATCCATCTGTTTATATCACTCTGTTTTCTGTTGAATTATTCTCTTCTTTTCTTCTTTTCTTCTTTTCCTTTTCTATTTTCTTTATCTATCAAAAAGGTGCCGCCCTTGTAGACAGTTTTCCATACTTAGGACGTACTTTGTCCTAAGTATAGGGGGGTTGGCACCCCGAGTGATTCTATTCTTTTCGATCCTCTCCATTGTCTCCTCATCTTGTCTATACTTAGGGATATCTTACCCTAAGTATAGGGGGAGACAATCTGAGTACGATCTGTTCATTCCCACCCTTGACCCTCCCTGCGTTGTGTACAGTCTGCTATACTTAGGATTATTTGATCCTAAGTATAGGGGGGACGGTCAACTTCTCATTGATTCATTCATTTATTCTTTAGACTTGTCTATACTTAGTACGAGTTATGTCTTCTCTTTTCTCTCCGAGTTATGTCTTCTCTTTTCTCTCCGATCTATGAGGACATAGCTCAAGCTAAGTATAGGGGGGTCGTATATACTACGTATATACTTTAGCCATAACTCGTACTTTCGTATTTTCTTAATAATATGGCTAATAATTCTTTAAAATTCATTAAAATCCTTAATAAAAAGATGTGGTCATTCCTCAAATTCTTTTTGTATTTACTGATTAATAAATCAGGTGAAAATGTTTTTTGCAAAATGTTTGAAAAATAGTTTGAAAATCTTTGTGAACATCTATTGAAAACTATTTTGAAAATATTTTGTTTCGTGTTTTCAACCTGTGTAAAAATTGTGTGGTTTGTAAAATTTCTTTTCTTTGTGTGAAATAAAAATGTTTGAAAAATGATTTGCAAATGGTTTGAAAAATGGTTGCAAAAATGATTTGAAAAACCTATATATACTGTTTGAAGAGCCTTTGCAAAATGATTTTCAAATGTGTGTAAAATGTTTGTAAAAATTATTTTGGACTATAGTTTTCAAAAATTGTGTGAAAAGCTTGTTTTCAAATAAGTTTGAGGAATATTCACATCACACCAAAATCCACTATATATATATGTATAAAATTGACCACTTACCCTTGTAAATTCTAAAATCCACTTCTTGTATATATAAAAAGCACTCCCGTGTACATAGTTTTCACCTTGTTTTCAGCCAAAAACTTTTTGTTTTCAAAAATTCCCAAAAACATTTGCAAAAATTAAAATCCAAAAACACTTGAAAAATCTTTTTGAAAAATACAAAAAAATGCATCTGCATAAGCATCATCATATTTTCAAAAATCCATAAAAAGTTCAAAATCTTTGAAAATTGCATCACAAAAATATTTTCTGCATTGCATTGCATAGCATGAGCATTTTTCGGATTGAGTTTGATAATTGAACGAGTCTAAGTAAAATCCAGAGATTGGAGCTTGATTGGGCCTTATAATCTACCTAATAACAGGAACCTTATAGGAACTGGGTTTGAGGTACTTCAGGTCTAGTTGACTTAATTCTTTGAGGATCACGAGACTTGGTTCAATGGATTCTTGACTGCCTAAGTAGAGTATTTCGGAGCACACGCACGACTCTTGTTGATAATGACCTTACTTGGACACCTGCACCTTTCACATGGCTCAACTCAGTTGGAGTGGTGAGGGGATTGGATTTGCCGGTATGAGACGCACACAAGTGGAAACACTTGTCCTCCTCTAGGGAGGGAAGTGCACCCCAACCCGTCCAGTGATTAGGAAGTCTAAAGACAGGAGGCCGTGGGTTGCGATAAAGCTTCAAAAGAGGGATAGTCTACTGGCTCAAGAGGAAAAACTCCTTATGTAAATGCTGCTGTAAATAGTATTTCAAAAAAAAAATGTTCAGGCATGTACAAAAATAAAAAGCCTGCAAGTATGTACAAAGTCAATAAGCAAGCTTGAGTTCCAAAGTCATATCATGTGAGCCTGCAGCAGGATGACTTGACTACACTGGTCTTGCATCCAAGGATAGGTAGCTACACTGGCTACTGTCCATTCTTCTCTTCACCCCCTCCTCTTGAGCTGGTTGCCACTTGAACTTAGAAGGGAATACCCCGCTCCTCGAGGATGGAGTTGCTGGATTGGGGAATCATTGGGTTGTCATACTGGAGAAGTCAGTTTCTTTGTCATTCTAGTTGGGGAGAGCCACCATCACTTACACTGTACAAGTAAGATTCATAGTCGTAAGAATTTGCGTATGAGTTGAGATATTTCTGACCTGGCTATTGAGGAGACTTGAGCAGAGTTTTGGGATCCTCAAGGACTGTTGGATTTCAAACACGGTTCTCAATAAGGTTCCGCCCGCACTAAATTTCTAAAGGTCCGACTTAAGCTCCAAACTTTGATTTTGCGAAGACAAGTTTGATAATCAAATAAAATCCAAGTTCTTCTTTTTCTTTTCTTTCTTTTCTTTTTTGCACTTATTGCATAAGTGTTTGCTAGGGACTAGCAAAGGTAAAGTATAGGGGGATGATGAATCCACATTTCATCATCTTTATTCTATCATTTTGGCACCTAAAATCCTAGCAAATGCCTGTAAATAGCATTAAAACCATCATCTTAGCATCCATGCATGTGCATCTAAACAGTGTGTAAATTACTGTAATTAAGGCCAAAATTATAGAATAAATAAAGAAAAGAAAAAAGAATAAAATATTGTAAATATTTTATGACTCAAAACCCCCGAGACCTAGGCATCTTGATGAATAGGTCGACAAGGAATAAAGTAGGGGGAGATAAGGTCAGAAACACAGTCAAAATACCTTTACTTGTTATTCATTCTTCATTCATTTTGGGACCTATTTTTGGTTCCACTTTTTGTACATCAAATAAAGAAACTTTGTACATGAAAGTTGTAGATAATTTCATAAAGAAAAAGACAAAATTGATTTCACAGAAAAAGAATGTACAGACAAAAAGATATGGTCTGAATAAGAATCCAAAATCCCAACTTCCCAGACCCGTATCTCACAAACGACAACTCCAAATGCAGTGTACTCACCTTTAATTGTATATAGAATAAAATAATCTATCCAATGGCGGTGGTTTCGCATTTGGCGGAGCTACGGTTTGAAAGTTGAGTTTTGGACCCTCATTGTATACTTGTACTGAATAAAATATTCAATTTATTCTTTATTCATTATTTATTCATGTTTATATTTTTATAATTTTGTAAATATTACTTATACTGTACATGTGCATTAGAATTGAAATAAAATGCAAAGAAAAATAAAAATAAAAATAGTTGTATATTCAATACATAGGTACAGTACCTATACATATACCTATACAAAATATACTTGTATTTAATTAAATATACAAAACATATCAGAAAAATAAAATAAAAATATATATGTGTATATAAAAGTATGTTATAATTTTATAAAATACTAAATAAAAATAATAAAGAAATAAAATACCTAAATAAAAATAAAATATCAAAATACATAGGCATTATACCTATATAGGGTTAAAAAGGCAACTTATAAAATACAAGTCATAAAAATAAATAAAAATCAGAATAAAATACTACATAAAATTTTAAACAATTTTTATTTTATAACTTTTATTTAATTCGGCCATTTAATATTTTTTATTGAATTAACAAAGTTTTTTTTTAGGGTTTTTTCTGGTTGGTCCACGTGGACCAACCAGGGGGCGGTCTCAGTTGACTCGGGTCAACTGCCTGCCCTACACCCTGTAGCTTCTTACACCCTAGGTTTTGACCCAACTTCAAGGATTTTTCGAGGCCAGGACTTGCATCTTTTTGTGTTGCAATCTTCTGCAACATTGTTCCTCGATCCTCCCTCTAGCTCGCCCATGCTTAACCTTGGTCATCGGACCCAAGATTCGCCAGATATGCTTTGATCTTTGGAGCACCTCTGTCTCGGGTCAAACCGCATAAAACCAACTCCCCTACTTTGAATTCAAATCGAGTCCCCTTGGTCCACCCCTCTCCGCCTCTCTAGTGCTAGGATCCTTGCCGGAGGTGACAGCTCCGCCGCGAGCTTCTCAGCCAGGGCGAACGAGGTCGAGGGAAGCTCCAGCACCTCCGCCAACCGCCGGCGTCGAGGTATCTTTCATCCTCTGGCTCCGGCCATCGAGGGCTTCCACCCCGCTATTTCTTTATTGCATTTTACTCCTGTTAGCCTTAGGATCATTTTTCCCCAAAAAAATCGAAGTTCTATCATCCAAATCGCTCGATCACCCAAGTTGGCCGGAGAGCACCTCCGGCCCTTCGCTGCCATCTCGCTACACCCATCCCCACGCCTCCGCGAGACCCAGGCAATTTGCCCTGGGCCTTCTCATCAATTTTTGCAGGTCAACGAGCACAGAAAGCATCTGGAGGGCCATTTTCAGTCTTCGCCGGAGATACCTGGAGCGTAAAGCTCCGCCGCCTTCGCGCCAGTATCTCGACGTCCCTCCGGCGAATCCGAGCCGTCCAGTCCCTCGAGGGACCTTCCAGGAGCTTGCAGCTCCATTTTGGAGCCCATCCACCGCCGGAGAAGCGAGATCGGAGTCGGGGAAGTTCGCCACCGCCGGCCTTCTTCCCCGTTCTTCCTCCTCGCCTCTCCACCGTCTGATCGAGCCGCAGCTCCAGATCGTACAGCCTCCGTTGGATCTTCCTCAGCCTCGACCGTCAGATCAATCAAGGAGATCTAATCCAGGCTGCACGACTCAACCGTCATCGCGCGCCCAGGACACGCCACGTGGATAAGTGGAGCGTCTCCAGCCGCTGGATCACGCCACGCCGCCCAGCCGTTGGATGCGCGCCACGCGTCATCATCGGAGCGCCCGAGCGAGGGTATTTTGCATCCCCACCCTCGCCATTTTTGTATTTAATATTTAGTACTTAAATTTGTATCTGTAGTGTAAAAGTTTTGTAATATTTGCAAAAAGACCCTCGAACTTTCTTTATTTGCAGTTAGGTCCTCGCCACGTCACCTCACGTGACCAGTTCACGTGAGGGGGTGGGGCATTTTGCGAGGCGACCCTCGGGCTTTTGCTTATTTCGTTTTAGTCCTGAAACTTTCAAAGCACGTGTAATATTTTTGGTTATTTTGCAAAGAGGCCCCCAGGTTTTTGTTATATTGCATTTCAGTCCCTCCCAGGCGCGTGCAAGTCACGCGCCCTGGTGGGTAAATTGCCAGGAGGCCCAGGCGGTTTTATTAATTGTCTTTTAGTACCAAAAATTGAATATAAAGTGTATATTTTTGTGGAAAATTGCATGTATGCCCCTGGATGTTTTGGATATTGCATTTATGCCCCTGCCAGGCCTGATTATTAATTGGATGTTTGTTGTATTTATTTGAAATATCATTTTAAGTCCAAAAGTTCCACAAAAATAGACTTAAGCTCCTGTGCACCTATACTTTAACGCCAGCTATTTAGTTTTTGATTTTATATTATTTTTATATTTATTAAAAATCAAAAACAACCTTTTTGTGTACTGTCTACCTTAGAAAATACCAAAAAAATATCAAAATACCTCCAAAAATTCCAAAAAAATCACCTAGTGTCTATTTTATTATCTTTTAGTGTCAGTCCAAAAATCATTAAAAATTTCAAGAGAAAAACACTAAAAATTTAAAAACACTCAAAAACTTCAAAAAAATATATAAAATAGTAGAAAAACCCAAAAATAGCAAACTCAGCTTCTGTTTATCCCTTATTTTGTTCTTTTCATTAGAAAAATAGTGTGAAAATTTTGAGCTACTGTCTGATATTTTTAAATCTCATTTTTTGCCACAGCCAGCCCTATTTCCACTGTTTACCCCTATTTCAGTTTTTAAAAATACCAAAAACAATTTGAAAAATCCCCAAAAATCACAAAAACAGTAGAAAACTTTGAAAATACCAAAAACATTTTATTTCTGAATTTTTGAGTATTTTTGTGCATTTTTATAAATCTTTTACCTTGCCTTTTCTTACATTGTTTTTACCTTCCAATATTGAAAAAGAAAATAAAAAATTATAAAATATAAAATATAAAAATCAGAAAATTAAAAATCAAATACAAAATTAAAAATTAAAATAAAAAAATTTTTTAAAAATTAAAAACCCACAAAAACATTTCTTTGTTCTCTTGCTTAGTGTAGACACATCATACACTCACACACTTTAGCATTTTTGCTTGAATTACACTGTTTGCTCCCTGTGTTCGAACTCTCTGCATACTTGCCCTTTACATCATTTGTGCAGAGTTAAAAATAAATTTTAACTCCACATTTATTTCTAAATATTGATTTTTAGTGTGGGTTAATTGTTGATTAATCGCATTTTATTGTGGGTCGCCACAACGACACATTTAGACCCTCGATAATTTGAGGTTATCAAATGGCGCCGTTGCCGGGGAGCAACAGCTTGTAGTTCACATTTTTGTTTGATTGTGTGATTGTTTACCATAGCTTTATTTTCCATCTCTCACATTTTTGATATATATTATTGAGCTATCTGACCATCTCTTGTCTTGTCTTCTTGCGAGGGACCGCGGAGCGAGGCGGATCGCCTAGGTGACCCGACGCATCCTTGGGAAGCGGAGCCGGCTATTCTTAGACTAGACGGCAGGAGAGAGCAAGGAAAGAGAGAGAGAGTGCTTAGATTAGCTTGTCTTTTATTTTTGGTGAGAGAGTGATTTATTTAATTTGTAATAATACAGGTACCTTGGACTTGGACACTTAGACATTCGGGCCTAATTTCCGGGTGTTTGTTCACCCGGGGGCTCACCGCAGTTTTGACGCGTTTTTCATCGCAGTCATTTTCCGGTTTTGTTTTCATTTTTCACTTTCTTTTGTGGATTGAGCTCTTAGTTATAGGTCCTGCTTGACTCGATTAGAATAGGTCCAAACACTTAATTATACTTGCATGCTCCTATAGATACGTATTTGGACTTAGACTAACTAAACAGTTAATTAGTAACTTCCAAATCCACGCGCCGCGAGCTCACACCCGAACAAGCGCTTTCTTCTTCTCCAAATGTGTTGGGCAGAGGAGGGGTGAGCCAAGACCGGACACTCGGATTAGGAGTTGCTAGTTAGCTTGTGGTTCTTCACGCTAGCAGTTGCCTATTCTAGGACGATTTCCGCCTTGCATTCGCCATATAGCTTAGGTTTAAAAATTCTGCTTTGCATCCCGCATGGAGAGAGCTGGGATTCGCTGTAAGTCTTCTAACTTTGCACGCATCATCTAGGCACAAAGGTGAGATTTCCACCTTGGTGTCGACTTGCACGGCTTTTCCGACTCTTTTCTCCCTCTGTTTTTGGACAAAGTAGGATAAAGGAAAAATACAAAAACGTTAGGCGCTTGTTTGAATTGACTCAAAAGAAGCGATAACACCAAAAAAATTAAAAAAGGGACTGCTAAAGAAAACTTGACCAAAATAAAATCGATAATTGGATTCATTGCTTGGGGAGAGTAACACCCTCACTTGTTTTCAGGTTGCATAGGAAGGTTTCCTTCCAAGTGAGGTGAGCGCTTCGTAAGGATTAGAGCCCAAAACCCAACTTGTGGCTGCCTTGTGTATCGCCTGGATTTCCGAAGTATTGGCGCTACTATCGTACGTAGTCGAGTAGGACTTGGTCGCCATTGGTGACTCTCTGTTGTGAGAGCGCCGACCTTGTCTGAAGTACCGAGCCTAGGCCACGCCTTCACGGGTGTGTCTGTCTCACCGGCTGCGTCCGAGTAGGACCTTGTACGCTCACGGGTGATTCCGTTGCGAGCGAGGTCCGAAGTATCGGTTTCGCCTATCGGCTTCCTCTCTCTTTTCTTTGGCTGAGTAGGGATCCAGGAAGGGTTACAAGGACCTCAAAAAGCGCAAGTTACAGGTTACACAGGAGGAGGACAAGTACGGGGACACTTTCCTGGCAGTACTCTCTCTCCTATAGGCGTAGCGCTCTAAGGACTCGTGAAAAGATTAATACCTGAAAAACAAGCTAAAACTGACAAGATAAAAGCCGAACCTTCACGGCTTCACGAGTTGAGTTGGTGAACTTACCCTTGCTTTGTGTTTGATTGTTAGATTTATTAAGGTCAAGATCAAAAACACCGCACAATTGTGCAAAATTTTGTTGCATCTCATTTTCTTCTTTTCTTGCATTATCCCCACTCTTCTCAAATAATCAAGATGATGGGACGGAGATCTCTTAGGCCGACCTTGTCGGCGCCGCTATCCAGCACTCCTCCTTATTCATCCAGGAATAACTCGGAGAGTCCGCTCTCCGAGCCCGAGTTCACATCCACCCTGTTCCCCCTCGACCACCCTTCCCATTCTCCTTCCCTCAGTCCAATCATTTCAGAGTTCAGTGAATCACAGAATTCGACTCATTCAACAGCACCTGAAATGGCCTCTTTTGCATTTTCAGAGAATCCAGTAATGGCAGACAGAGGTGAGCACCCAGATGACCACGACCATCCTCCATTCATTATTGATCAGGCGGCCATCAACAATTCCTTACTAGCATCCCTGGAGAATATGCAGAGACAGATCCGTGACCAGGGTGCATTCATGGGTGATCTCATGAGGGAAATAGCTCAGATGAGAGAGAACAGACCTGGAGGAGGCGGTGGCGGAGAAGGAGGAGGACCTGATGCAGGAGGAGGCGATCCGGATGGTGAGCGACCGCCACAGACTATCATGAGGGAACTGCACAACCCAGCTTCGTCCCTCACTCACCGGTGGATCAGACTTCCGCCAATCCACGGAGACTTCGAGCTTCGGCACAACACGATTCAGATGCTACCCAAGTTCCATGGGTTGCCGACCGAAGAGCCGCACCTCCATCTCCAAGAGTTCGAAATGATATGCAGCACTATCCACGATCGGTTGTTGACCGAGGACACTATCAAGATGATCGCCTTCCCATTCTCATTGGTTGATCGAGCCGCATATTGGCTCAAGCATCTAGGGCGATTTGTCGACACTTGGGCAGATCTCCGGTCCGTATATTTGAAGAAATACTATCCTCTCGGCCGGACAAACGCAGCGCGAGCCATGATCAGCAATTTCGCCATGATCCCAAATGAACAGTTCCATGAAGCATGGGATCGTTTCAGAGAGCTCATAGACCGGTGTCCACATCACGACATCTCCAAGCCCCACTTGGTGCAGAGTTTCTTCTGTGGGCTGACACCGGAGCTGCAAGGGCTTGTGAACGCCTCTTGCGGTGGGTCATATTTCTCCAAGGGAGAAGACGACGTCTGGGCCATTTATGAGGGAATGGCAGAGAACTCTACGGTGATGACCCAGGCTAGAGTCTACACTCAGCAGAAGCCCCCGCAAGGTGCGGGAACATTTCAGAGGATCGCCCGCATCGATGCCGGTCCCAGCACAGCGTCGGTAGCCGCAGCCCAAGCAGAATCAGCAGCAGCCGACATGGGCATCATCAGTGAAAAGCTGGACCGCATGGAGATCCTTGAAAAGAAGCAGAATCAAGGTCTAGCCCAGATGGACCTTCTTACCAAAACAATGAGTGACCTGAAGACTCAAATTCTATGTATTCAGGAGGCACAAGCCCATTCCCAACAGCCTCCCAGGTCACAGGTTGCTTCCAGCAGCAACAATCCCAACCAGGCCTCTACCTCATACCGCCAGGTGAACCATATCCAGGCGGAGCCGGTTCCATTGTTGCAGTACCATCCAGAGCAACCGCCATCTCAGGAGACTCAGATGGTGGTGTATCAGCCGGAGCAGCCACTGGCAGTTCTTCCTCCACCCTCCTTCGAGCAGGAACCGTTGATGGAAGTCAACAGGATTTGGTATGACCGATACCCTCAGCCAGCGATTCGCAGGGATCATCCCGGATTCCGTTGGGGAAATGGTGGTTCCTCATCCCAACAGCATCCCCCTGCTCAAGGACAGCAGAGCAGCCAACCACATCAGCAGCAACAGCCCCAGTACAACCAGCCCCAGCAGTATCAGAGTGGTCCTCGTCCCGCCTATCAGGGACAGCAGTGGAGGCAGCGACAGCCGCCTCAGCATTCTTACCACCAGCCTCCCCCCCAATATCAGCAACAACACCAGCAGCAGCCCCATTTCCAGCAGGGACAGACGTCCGGTTCTCAGGGTCCAGCCTATGAGAACCCTGCTCTTGATGATCTTGCCCGCTCGCTATCTGAACAGCGAGCATCTTTCAGGCAAGAAATGGATGAGTTCCGGCAGGAGATGCGGGATTTCATCAAAGGCAAAGCCGCCATACCCGCTCAGATCGAACCCAATCCTAACAATTTAAAAAGAAAATCTGAGCAGGTAGAGTTCACAGAGGATACCTCTCCTAGTGATTATTTGAGTGACATATCTTATTCCTATTATGATGCTGATTTTGTTACTACTAGGAGCGGTAGGATGCCAGCCGGCGGCGCCTCTTCTGAGCGACAGCCAGACGCAGAACCCGGAGCGCCAGAGGAGCAGGCTAGCGGTGCTGATGCCGCTAATAATGATGTTGAAGACGGTGGTGCTGATGCCACCAATGATGGAGACCAGGACGACGGTGCTGATGCCGTCGTGATACCAGATGCAGACGGTAGTGCTGAAGCCACCATTTTGGAAGATGAACCAGAGCGCGGTGCTGATGCCGCGAAGACCGGTGCTAGTGGTGGTACTAAGGCCACCACATCTACTTTTGTTGAGCCATCTTCTGTGATGCCACCACATTTTGTATCTAGTGACTATGGGAAGAAAAACAAAAGCAAAAATATGAATAAAGGAAAGGTTTCTGTTCAAATTCCGGATCCATATGTGTTGAATGATGATGATTGTATGGATTCTCCATCTTCACAAGCACAGGGACCGATTCCTAGACCTCCATCTGAGGAGGCCCCTACCATCCCCTTCCCTGAGGCACTCCGCCGAGCGAAGGGGAGTAAAAAAGAAAATCCTAAAAAGAATCATCAGGTAGAGTTTGGCAATGAAATGATTGACAGATTTCACATTCAGCTGACTCTACGAGAAGCATTTGAGCATATCCCCTTCTTCAAGAAGAACTTAAAAGAAACAACTACTGTTCGAAGAAGGAAGAGGCACAGGGATCAAATCCATATGCTCACTCACAACACTTGCTGCGCCATTCAGAACACATTGCCAGCCAAGCGACCAGACGCAGGAGCTCCCTATGTCAGATGCGAGATTCAGGAGCAGCAGTTTGATCGTACTCTATTAGACAGCGGCTCTTCAATTAACCTCCTTCCGGCAGCCTTACTCAAGCAGTTCGAGTTTGGCCCTCTTCTTCGAAGCAGAACCGTCCTTCAGTTTGCTGATAGGTCGATTAAGAGGCCAAAATTTAATAAAACCGCAATATCAAAATCTCCAAGGGCCAAAATGCAATATTCACGCAAAGTATACACTAAATAGACAATTTAATGGACCAAATTTAAATTCCAGAACCCGCAAGGGTATGATTACAATTTTCCCAACCCCGCACGTGTTATACACGCACCTGGCAAGGACCTAAGTGCAATATACAAAAATCTCAGGGGCAATCATGCAAAATACCCAAAAGTTTTACACGTAATACAAAATTTAATATACCTTTACGAAATAAACAAAGTAAGAAGGGGGTCCGTGCAAAATACCCGCGCCTCACGTGAACTGGTCACGTGAGGTGACATGGCCTGGACCTCTTTGCAATTAGTGAAAGTTCAAGGGCCTACTTATAAATATTACAAAAATTTTACGCTTCAGATAAAAGTTTATGGACTAAATCTTAAATACAAAAATGCGAGGGGTGAGAAATGCAAAATACCCCTCGCGCGCGATCCAATGGTGTGGCATGGACCACTTATCCACGTGGCGCTTCCTGATCGCGCGATGACGCTTCGGCGATGGACGGCCTAGATCAGATCCTCCTTGATAGATCGAACGGTTGAGGCGATGGAAAATCGGACGGCGGCTGTGCAACCTGGAGCTCTGCTGTGATCCAACGGTCGAGATGCTTGGAGCAAGAACAAAGAAGAACGCTGGCGAGGCGGTCTTCTCCGTTCAAGATCTCCGGCCTCCGGTGACGTTTGGGCTTCAAAATGGGTCTGGGGACTCCTGGAGGTCTCCTCTTCCTCCTGGGGGCTTCAAAAGACCTCTGCGATGGCCGAGGTGCTTGCGAGAGGGTGGCGGAGCTGTAGATCCCCGTGAGCTCCGGCGAGGCTCCAAAATCGCCTCCAGGCTCGAGTCAAAGCTCTTTGACCTGCAAAAATGGTTAGAAGGTCCAGGGAAAACTGCTTGGAACTCGAGAGGGCAGAGGCGTAGCGAGACTCGTCGTGTGCGTGGTTGGCCGGAGGTGCGCTCCGGCGAGGAAGATCAACAGGGTGATTCACACGATGGAATGCAAAATTCCTAGAGGGCTTTTGTTCCTAAGGCTAAAACTAATAACATGCACGAAAAATAAGTGGGTGAAGTGGCAGCCTCAACGGTGTAGACCGGAGGGAAGAAGTACCTCGACCGTCGGCGAAGGGGGAGGTGCTGGAGCCGCCTCAGGCGTCGCTCGACCAATCTGAAGAGCTCACAAGCAAGCTGTCACCTTCCTCGAGCTTCAGGGCACAAGAATGGGAGCTATCCTATGGATTGAGGGGTTCGATTTTGAAATTGAAGTCAGGGCTTCGTTATATTTGGTTTGACCCGGTGACTGGCGAGGCTCCCAGATCGATGGATATCTTACGAATCTTGGGTCCAAAAGCCAAGATTAGTCATGGGCGAGCTAGAGGGATCAACGAGGAACAATGTTGCAGAAGGATGCAACACCAAAAGGTGAAAGGATTGGCCTCGAGAAATCCGCAAAAACGGGTCAAAAACGACGCTGTCAGAGTCTACAGGGGGCTAGGACACCTAGTTGACCAGGGTCAACTAGGGTTTGCACCTGGTTGGTCCACGTGGACCAACCAGGAAAAACCCTGGAAAATACTTTTATTAATTCAATTTAAAATAGAAAATGGCTGAATTAAATTATGATTATTAGATAAAAAATATTAGTTATTTTATGTAGTATTTTATTCCGAATTTTAATTATTTTTATGAAGTATATTTTTATAAGTTTACTTTTATACCCCCTATAGGTATATTACCTATATATTTTGTTAATTAATTTTTATTTTGGTATTTTTAATTTATTTAATTCTGGTTATTATTTTATAAAAATATAAAATACTTTTATACATGTAATTATATTTTTATTCTATTTTATTGATGTGTTTTGTATATTTAATAAAATATAAGTATGTTTTCTACAGGTATAAGTATAGGTAGTTTACTTATGTGTGATATATATACATATATTTTATTTTGAATTTCTTTTGAGTTTTATTCTGATTTTAACACACAAATACATTATACATAATATTTACAAAATTATAAAAATATAAAAATATAAAAATAAATAATAAATAATAAATTGAATATTTTAATCAGTACAATTGTACAATGAGGGTCCAAAACTCAACTTTCAAACCGTAGCTCCGCCAAATGCGAAACCACCACCATTAAATAGCTTATTTTATTCTATATAAATTAAAGGTGAGTTTGTTGCATTTGGAGTTTTCAGTTGTGAGATACGGGTCTGGGAAGTTGGGATTCTAGAATTTTATTCAGACCATAACTTTTTATCTATACATTATTTTTGCATGAAATCTTTTGTATTTTTCTTTATTTAATTATCTACAACTTTCATGTTCAAAGTTTCTTTATTTGGTATATAAAAAGTGGAACCAAAAAGTAGATCCCAAAATGAATAAAGAATGAATGAAAAGTATAGGTATTTATACTGTATTTTGACCTTATCTCCCCCTACTTTATTCCTTGTCGACCTATTCATCAAGATACCTAGGTCTCGGGGTTTCGGGTCATAAAATATTTACAATATTTTATTCTTTTTATTTTCTTTTATTTATTCTATAATTTTGTCTTTAATTACAGTATTTTATACACTAATTACATGCACATGCATGAATGCTAATATGCTCTATTTAAGGGTATTTACAGACATTTGCTAGGGTTTTTGAGGCCAAAATGATAGAATAAAGATGATGAAATGTGGATTCATCATCCCCCTATACTTTACCTTTGCTAGTCCCTAGCAAACACTTATGCAATAAGTGCAAAGAGAAAAAAGAAAGAAAAGAAAAAGAAGAACTTGGATTTAGTTTAATTATCAAACTTGTCTTCATAAAATCAAAGTTTGGAGCTTAAGTCGGTTCTTTGGAATTCTAGTGCGGGCGGAACTGTAATGAGAACCGAATTTGAAATCCAACAGTCCTTGAGGATCCCAAAACTCTGCCCAAGTCTCCTCAATAGCCATGTCAGAAATACTTCAATTCATACGCAAACTCTTACAACTATGAGTCTGACTCGTACAGTGTAAGTGATGGTGGCTCTCCCCAACTAAAATGACAAAAAACTGACTTCTCCAGTACGACAACCCAATGATTCCCCAATCCAATAACTCCATCCTCGAGGAGCAGGGTATTCCCTTCTAAGTTCAAGTGGCAACCATCTCAAGAAGAGGGGGTGAAGAGAAGAATGGACGGTAGCCAGTGTAGCTACCTATCTTGGGATGCAAGACCAGTGTAGTCAAGTCATCCTACTGCAGGCTCACATATTTGACTTTGGAACTCAAGCTTGCTTATTGGCTTTACACATTTGTACATACTTGCAGGCTTTTTATTTTTGTACATGCCTGAACATTTTTTTTAATATTATTCACAGCAGCATTTACATAAGGAGTTTTTCCTCATGAGCCAGTAGACTATCCCTCTTTTGAAGCTTTATTGCAACCCACAGCCTCCTGTTTTTAGACTTCCTAATCACTGGACGGGTTGGGGTGCACTTCCCTCCCTAGAGGAGGACAAATGTTTCCACTTGTGTGCGTCTCATACCGGCAAATCCAATCCCCTCACCACTCCAACTGAGTTGAGCCATGTGAAAGGTGCAGGTGTCCAAGTTAGGTCATTGTCAACAAGAGTCGTGCGTGTGCTCCGAAATACTCTACTTAGGCAGTCAAGAATCCATTGAACCAAGTCTTGTGATCCTCAAAGAATTAAGTCAACTAGACCTGGCGTACCTCAAACCCAGTTCCTATAAGGTTCCTGTTATTAGGTAGGTTTTAAGGTCCAATCAAGCTCCAATCTCCGGATTTTATTCAGACTTGTTCAACCATCAAACTCAATCTGAAATATGCGAATGCTATGCAATGCGATGTAGAAAATATTTTTGTGATGTAATTTTCACATATTTTGAACTTTTTATGGATTTTTGAAAAGATGATGATGATGCATATGCATTTTTTTGTATTTTTCAAAGAGATTTTTCAAATGTTTTTGGATTTTAGTTTTGCAAATGTTTTTGGGAATTTTTGAAACAAAAAGATTTTTGGCTAAAAGCTAGGTGAAAATATGTACACGGGAGTGCTTCTTTATTTATAAGAAGTGGATTTTAAGAATTTACAAAGGCAAGTGGTCAATTTTATAAGTATATATAAAGTGGATTTTGGTGTGATGTATATATTCCTCAAACTTATTTGACACAAGCTTTTCACACAATTTTTTGAAAACTATAGTCCAAAATAGTTTTTACAAACATTTTACAAACATGTACAGACATTTGAAAATCATTTTGCAAAGGTTTTCAAACAGTATAGATGATTTTTTCAAAACATTTTTGCAACCATTTTTCAAACCATTTGCAAATCATTTTTCAAACATTTTATTTCACACAAAGAAAATAAATTTTTACAAATTACACATTTTTACACAGGTTGAAAACATGTAACAAAACATTTTCAAAATAGTTTTTAATAGATTTTCACAATGATTTTCAAACTATTTTTCAAACATTTTGCAAAAAAACATTTTCACCTGACTTGTTAATCAGTATATACACAAAGAATTTGAGGAACAAAACACCTTTTTATTAAGGTTTTTAATGAATTTTAAAGAATTATTAGCCATATTATTAGGAAAATACGAAAGTACGAGTTATGGCTAAAGTATATACATAGTATATACGACCCCCCTATACTTAACTTGAGCTATGTCCTCATAGATCGGAGAGAAAAGAGAAGACATAACTCGTACTAAGTATAGGCAAACCAAAAGGATAAATAGATAAATGAATGAACCAATGAGAAGTTGACCGTCCCCCCTATACTTAGGATCAAATAATCCTAAGTATAGCAGACTGTACACAACGCATGGAGGGTCAAGGGTGGGAATGAACAGATCGTACTCAGATTGTCTCCCCCCTATACTTAGGGTAAGATATCACTAAATATAGACAAGAAGAGGAGACAATGGAGAGGATCGAAAAGAATAAAATAACTCGGGGTGCACACCCTTCCTATACTTGGGACAAAGTACGTCCTAAGTACAGAAAACTGCCAACAAGGGGCGGCACTTTTTGATAGATAAAGAAAATAGAAAAGGGACAGAAGAAAAGAAGAAAAGAAGAAAGAGATTAACAGATGAAAGCATGATATAGACAGATGATCTGTACAGCGGAAGATAGAAGTGATCACCATTTATGAGATGCAGATGATACGAGTCAAAGAACACATCTCATACCAGAAGAATGGGGGCAACGCCAATGATCGACGGATCATGATCTAAATATAGTTTCAGGCGTTGACCATTGACACAGAAGGCAGAGGAAGATGATGGTTCGGATATGTCAATACTGCCATTGTCATGTACCTTCCTGACCTATGGACCTTTCCACTTGCTCTGTAATTTCCCTGGGAATAATTTCAGCCTGGAATCAAACAACCATACTCTCTGATCTGGCTCAAACTGTTTATGGCTGATGTGGGAATCGTGCCATGTTTTCACTTTCTCCTTGTACTGTAGGCTGCTAGAAAAGGTTGTGTCTCTCAGTTCTTCCAGGGCTGCCAACTCTGCTCTCCTCTGATCTCCTATACTCTCGGGATCCAATAATAGCTCAGTTACTGCCCAGAGTGACTTGTGCTTGATTTCCACTGGCAAATGGCACGGCTTGCCATAGACGAGGTCGAAAGGGAGATGTCCCCAATGGATTCTTGAAGGAAGTCCGATAGGCCCACAAGACCGAGTCCAAAAGTTGTGACCAATCCTTTCGGTCTGGGCGGACAACCTTCTAGTTTTTATCTCCCGAATATATACTTCGGCAAGACCATTAGTCTGAGGGTGATATGGCATAGCAACCCGATGGTCAATGACGAACTCGGCCCTAACCTTGTCATTGATGAAATGAGACCCCCCGTCTGAAATCAAGACTCTAGGTACCCCGAACCGTGAAATGATATTTTTCCTCAAAAATTTGCACACGGTTTTAGCATCTGCGGCTCGGGCGGGGATGGCCTCAACCCATCGGTTGACATAATCTAAAGCGAGCAAAATATGCTCGAATACCCGACTCTTAGGAAATGGGCCCATGAAATCGATCCCCCATGCATCAAAAACCTCACAAAAGTGAATGGGTTGCATGGGCATCATGTCTCTCTGTCCGCAGGTTCCCATTTTCTGACAGTCAGTACATCTCTTCACGAACTCATCAGAATCCTTGAAGAGAGTAGGCCACTATAGGCCGGATTGAAGCACCTTCTGTGCTGTCCTTTTTCCAGAATGATGTCCTCCTGCCTCAAGCTTGTGGCAGTATGTGAGGACGCTATGCTGCTCTTCTTGAGGAATGCACCTCCTCCAGATAATGTCCCCTCCTTCATGATAAAGGACGGGATCCTCCCAATGGTAAAGCTTGGCCTTCGCCAGGAAGGTCTCGAGCTTCTGCCTGGGCCAACCTTGTGGGACCATCTTGGCGACAAGGTAGTTCACAATATCGGCGTACCATGGGAGCGAGGTGATAGCCAAGATCGCCTCATCTGGAAATGTCTCTGTGATAGGTGCACTGGGCTCAGATTCCTCAAGATTCTCCAATCGGGAGAGATGATCCGCCACCACATTTTTGACTCCAAGCTTATCCTTAATCTCAATATCAAACTCTTGGAGCAGAAGGATCCATCTGGTAAGGCGTGCTTTGGCATCCTTCTTAGCCATTAAGTACCGGAATGGCAGTGTGATCGGTGTAAATTGTCACTCTAGATCCGAGAATATAAGATCTGTACTTATCCAAAGCAAAAACTACGGCCAACATCTCCTTCTCAGTCACAGTATAATTCTGCTGAGCGGCATCCAAAGTCCGGCTGGCGTAGTGAATGGCAAACGGCAAATCATCCCTCCTCTGTCCAAGCACAGCCCTAACGGCAAAATCTGAAGCATCCGTCATGATCTCTAATGGGAGAGACCAATCGGGGTGGCTGAAGGACATGAGCTGAAACAACCATATCTTTGAGAGTCTCAAAAGACGCAAGACACTTATCATTGATAATGAACTCGGTGTCTTTTGTCAGCAAGTCAGTAAGCGGTCGGGCAATCCGACAAAAGTACTGAATGAACCGTCGGTAGAAACCGACATGCCCCAGAAAAGACCGCAATTGACGCAAATTGGACGGTGGATTGAGTTTTCTAATGATATCCACTTTGGCAGGATCGACTTCCATGCCCCTGTTGGAGACGATATGACCAAGGATCATCCCTTGAGTCACCATGAAGTGACTCTTCTCCCAAGATAAAACAAGATTGACCTCAATGCAGTGTTGAAGCACACGGTCTAGGCAGTCAAGACAAGCATCGAACCCATCGCCATAGACCGAGAAGTCATCCATGAAGACCTATAAACAGTCACCACCGTGTCCGAGAAGATGGACAACATGCACCTTTGGAATGTCGTCGGAGCGTTACCTAGACCAAAGGGCATCCGTCTGAAAGCATAAGTCCCAAACGGACAGGTGAATGTCGTTTTCTCCTGGTCTTCAGGCACAATGGCCACTTGATTATAGCCGGAGTACCCGTCAAGGAAACAATAATGACTCTTCCCAGCTAGCCGCTCGATAATCTGATCAATGAATGGCAGCGGGAAGTGATCCTTCTTGGTGGCCCTCATTCAATCGTCTGTAGTCTACACAGACCCTCCAAGAAGTGGGCACTCGGGTAGCGATCTCCTCTCCAGACTCATTCACAACTGTAGTGATACTCGTCTTCTTGGGTACCACATGAAATGGACTAACCCACTTGGAGTCGGAGATGGGGTGGATAAACTCGGTGCTCCACCACTTCGATATTTCTTTCATGACCACGCCTCGAAGATTCAGGTTCAGCCGTCGTTGGAACTCACGCGACGGTCTAGCGTCATCCTCAAGATAGATGTGGTGGGAGCACAGAGCCACCCTGGAGATCAGCTATACTCCATCCTATCGCCTTGCGGTTTCTTTTAAGAACCTCCATCAGACGAGATTCTTGTTCTCCAGTCAAACCTGCTGAGATAATGACTGGGTGCATATCATGCTCACCCGCGAGAAATCTATACTTCAGCGACTGCGGCAAATGCTTCAGTTCTGGACAACTGGGAGGTGGCGGATCTGGCTTCTGATATGTCTGTGTGAAGGCTACCGGTCTGCATGTGAGAACTCTCACTCTGCATGAATCTCTGACGAAGGACGGCCTGCTGAACCATCAATAAACTGCACTGGCTCGCACTCTGTCATGGTTGTTGGCTCAGAAGGAATCAGACAAGGTAAATAGTCATCAAAATCATCCCAATCAATGTCTGAATCCGAGGGATCAGAAGTCCATGAACATGATTGAAAGTCGTCATCACCACTCATCCCAACACTGTCAACCTCAGGTGTATCCTCATCCAGGGGTGTGCTCTCCAAGCTCTCGACTGCCATAAGCTTTAGATATAGTGAATCTGTAGGCAAGGCGAGGGTCGGTGCTACAGGATCTGTCCAGTTAGATTCATCATCTGTCATCACAAAATCACACTCCTGGTGGATGTCTAGCTCTTCCTCGGTCATCTGCGCGGCTTCGCGGGACTGCTCCGAGCATTCAAGTTCTCTGGCTCTAGTTTCCTCGATCGTCTCTATTTGTATGGTTTCGCCCTCTACGCGAAAACATACCCTCCCACAATCATGATCGGTCACCGCCTTGGTTGTGGCCAGGAATGGGCGTCCAAGTATGATGGGGGCATCAGTTACCGACTCAGGGATCTCCATGTCCAACACAACGAAGTCCACAGGGAATTTCAGGCCCTGAATGGTAACGACTACATCTTTCAATAACCTCTTCGGCCTCTTAGTCGACCTATCAGCAAACTGAAGGATTGTCCTGCTCCTAAGAAGAGGACCAAACTCGAATCGATCGAGTAAGGCTTCCAGAAGAAGGTTAATTGAAGAGCCGCTGTCTAACAGAGTACGATCAAACTGCTGCTCCTGAATCTTGCATCTGACATAGGGAGCTCCTGCGTCTGGTCTCTTGGCTGGCAGTTTGTTCTTAATGGTGCAGCAAGTGTCATGGGTGAGCATATGGATCTGATCTCTGTACCTCTTCTTCCTGCGGACAGTAGTTGTCTCTTTCAAATTCTTTTTAAAGAAGGGGATATGCTCAATTGCTTTATGTAGAGTCAGTTGAATGTGGAATCTGTCAATCATTCGGTTGCTGAACTCTACCTGCTGGTTCTTTTTTGGATTTTCTTTTTTATTCCCCTTCCCCTTGCAGAGTGCTTCAGGGAAGGGGATGGTAGGGGTCTCCTCAGATGGAGGGCTAGGAATAGGTCTCTGTGCCTGTGAAGGAATAGAATCCATACAATCATCATCATTTAACACATATGGATCCGCATTTTGAACAAAAACCTTTCCTTTATTCATATTTTTGTTCTTTTTGTTGTTACCACAATCCATAGATACAAAAGGTGGTAACACCACAGAAGGACGCTCAACAAAAGTGGATGTGGTGGCCTCAGTACCACCACCGACACCTGACTTCGCGGCATCAACACCGCGCTCTGGCTCTGTATCCAAAATGGTGGCATCAGCACCACCGTCTGCATCTGGTATCACGACAGACTCAGTACCGTCGTCTGGAACTCCATCATTGGTGACATCAGTGCCACCATCTTCAACATCATCAGCGGCATCAGCACCGCTACTATGCTCCTCTGGCGCTCCTCGTTCAGCTTGTGGTTGTCGCTCAGAAGAGGCGCTGCCGGCTGGCATCCTACCGCTCCTAGTAGTCACAAAATCAGCATCATACAAAGAAAGAGACATGTCACTCAAATAGTCACTAGGAGAGGTATCTTCTATAAACTCTACATGCTCAGACTTTCTTTTCAGATTGTCCGGGTTAGGTTCAATCTGAGCTGGTATAGCGGCTTTCCTTTGATGATCTCCCTCATCTCCTGCCGGAACTCATCCATTTCTTGCTTGAAGGATGCTCGTTGTTCAGAGAGCAAGCGGGCAAGATCATCTAAAGATGGGTTCTCAAAGGCAGGTGCCTGAGAATCGGATGGGTTCCCTTGCGGGAAATGAGGTTGTTGCTGCTGATGCTGGTACGGGTAGTTCTGGGAAGGATGGGAATAAGACTGCTGAGGCTGCTGACGCTGCCTCCACTGTTGTCCCTGATAGGCGGGACGAGGACCCTGCTGGTACTGTTGCTGCTGGGCATACTGGGGCTGCTGCTGCTGTTGTGGCTGGTTGTTCTGCTGTCCCTAAGCATGAGGTTGCTGCTGAGATGAGGAACCACCGTTGCCCCAACGGAATCCGGGGTGATCACGGCGAATCCCGGGCTGAGGGTACCGGTCATACCAAATCCCATTGACTTCCATCAATGGTTCCTGCTCAAAGGATGGTGGAGGAAGAACTGCCAGTGGCTGCTCCGGCTGGTAGGCCACCATCTGAGTGTCCTGAGATGGCGGCTGTGCTGGGTAGTACTATAGCAGCGGGACCGGCTCTGCGTGGATATGGTTGACCTGGCGGTACGAGGCAGAGGGTTGAGATGAGCTGCTACTGCTCGGATCAGCACGTGACTGATGAATCTCCATTTCATCACCTTTATTCTATCATTTTGGCCTCAAAAACCCTAGCAAATGCATGTAGATAGCATCAAATTGTACATAATAGCATTCATTATTTATTGTATTAATTATACAGAAAATAAGGTTTTTAATGCCAAAATTATAGAATAAAGAGAAGAAAAGAAAAAGGAATAAAATATTGCAAAGATTTTATGACCCTAACCCCGAGACCAAGGCCAGCATGGAATTGGTCGACAAGGAATAAAGTAGGGGGAGATAAGGGCCAAGAGTACAATAAATACCTCATTTATTTATTCATCCATTTATGCATTTTTGACACCTATTTTGTATATAATTATTTATTTATCAAATAGAGAAACTTTGTACATGAAAGTTGTAGATAATAATGTAAATAAAAATACAAAATTGAGTTTGTGTAAAAATAATACACAGTGTACATTTTATGCACATAATAAAAAGCCAAAATCTCAACTTCACAGACCCATATCTTGCAAATAAAAACTCCAAATCACCCAAACTCACCTTTAATTGTATATAGCATTTCATAAACTATTTTATAAATTGGGTTTCATAATTTTTGGAGTCCATATGCAGAAGTTAGGTTTTTGGCCTTTCTTGTATATAATACCTGATTAAAATATTCATTATATTCACTATTCATTATTTTTATAAACTACTATTTTTAGAATCTTGTAAATAATGTATATAATTCATATACATATTAGCCTTAGAATAAAATCAAAAAGAATATGTGAAATAAAATAAGTCTATATAGGCAAAATACCTATGAGAAGGATGTACATAAATAAAAAGAGAAAAGCATTCTTTAATTATTTCATTCTTTTATATTTTTACAATAATGTATATATTATATATATTATTATTAAAAATACAAAGCTAAAATAAAAACAAATAAAATCCATTAAATAAATACAATGTATATAATATACAGGTAAAATACCTATAAGTATACTTACATATACACAAACATATTTATTTAAAAATACAAATAAACTTATAAAAATCAAACAAAAATATCTTTATACTCACAAAAATAAATTATAAATTTATAAAATAAGCCAACAAAATAATAAAAGAAAATAAACAAATTAAAAATAAAATACATGAAAATACATACATATACATATTATCCAAATAAAACTATAACAAAACACCTCGAAAAATTCAATAAAAATCATAAATAAATACTAGATAAAATAATACACATTTTTTATTTTATAAGAAAAAATTAATAAAATCATTTAGGGCGTCAAATAAATCAATCTTCCTTCAGATTTGCTATTTTGTCTCGTAGCGGCTTACGTGGCCCAATGAGGCGCCGGCCAACGTTGACTCCCAGGTCAACTGTCCCATCCCCCGCCTGGCGTCTCTGAACTGTCTATTCCCCCGATTTCATGCCTTTTTCCCGGGCACACCATCCATCAATCGACAACGCTTCCTTCACAAGAATTGTTCCCTAATCTTCCATGATGCCCGCCGAAATCAAAGATCAACGAGATATTCATTGGATCAGTCAATAATCGCCGGGTAATAAGGCCCCTTGCCAATGTTTATAAATAACAAGCTCCGCTTCCTTCCTCGATTTTGGCCACTTTTATTCCAACCTAAAGCCTAGATCTCGTCCCTGGATTGTTCCTCGTGACAGGGGGAGTAGCCCAGCGCCGCGACTCGGCCGGAGGGAGGAGATTTTGACGCGGCGGAGCTCCGGCGTCCGCCCTGCTCCCTGGAGGCCCCCAGGTATAAGAGCTGCCCTTTTTACGCATTTTTAGTTAGTTTTAGATGTTAGCTTTTCATTCCAGTCATTAGATTAGGTTTTAATTAATGTCTGTAGTTTAGAAATCGAAATTCGAAGTTCGCCGGAGCTCCGCTCCGGCGACTTCTCCACTGTGGATCTGACTGTATCCGACCGCCCCGTTCACCCCATTTCGAAGCCCAACGCTTTCTCCATCTGTCGCACGCGTTTGTTCAACCCAGGACCCTAGGTCCTGGCGAATCGGGGCTCCTCCTCCGCCGTTCGTCGGAGCCCCTCCACCCATCTCCATTGTGCACCGTAGCTTCAAAACCCCGGGTCGAGGAGCAAGCTCTCTCGCCCGCGGTTCTTCCTGTACAGGTACTTCGAAGAATCGAGCCCAACTGGACTCGCACGGATCCGGGAAGAGGTTCCTGGGGGCCCTTTTCTTCTCCGACCTCGCTTCATCGACTCGGACCCCCAGGAGCCATGAAAACGCCATCAATCGACGCGGGACGCTTCCAGCTGCCTTTAGAACACTTCAGACTCGCCGGAGAACCCTGGAGGAGCCCACGCTCTTCGATCCAAGCTCGCCAGCTCCGAGCTTCTTCCCAGTTCTTCCAGGAGGCTTCAGCGCCGTCGGATCAGGAGAGCCGCCCCAGATTCAACAGGAACCGTCCGATGGAGCATCGTACCCACCGTCAGATCAGCGGGGCTGATCTAATCTCAGCGCTCCATCGGCGAAGCGTCATCGGACGTCAAGGAGGCGACGCGTGGCAAGTGAAGAGAGCTCCACCGTTGGATGCCACGCCTTGTTTAGGGGTAATTTTCACATCCAGCCCCCTTACTTTTTGTATTTATTATTTAATGCTAAAAATAGAAGTTTCAGTTGTAAATAAAATGTATATTTTGCGGAAGGACCCCCGATGTTTCAAGATTTGCACTTTAGTCCTTCCGTGCCTCACGTGCAGCAACCACGTGAGGCGCGTGAAAATTTGCATCTAAACCCTGCCGGGTTCCTGTATTTATTAAATGGTCCTGAAAATAAAAGTTAAAGTGTATTTTTATTGTGATTTTTGCATGTATGCCCCTGCCAACTATTTTATTTTCAAAAATACCCCTGCCAGGCCATTTAATTTTTGAAGGCTTTGTCTATTTATTTTATGCTTCATATTAAATCGAAAAATCTTGCAAAAATAGACTCAAGCTCCTGTTTGGTCATGCTTGAACGCCATATTTTTAGTTTTGCATTTTGTTGCATTTTTGCATTTATTAAAAATCAAAAACATGTCTTTTATTCCCTGTCTAACTTATAAAATCCCAAAAAAATATGAAAATACCTCGAAAAATTCCAAAAAAATTACCTATGGCGTATTTTGACCTATATTAGTGTCAGCCCAAAAGTCCCTAAAAATCTCAAAAAGAAAACCTTAAAAATTCAAAAATACCCAAAAACTTCAAAAAAATATAAAAAATCAAAGAAAAATCAGAAAAATATAAACTCAGGCCCTATTTATGCTATATTTTATTATCGTTATTAGAAAATTAGTGTGGAAAATTTTTGAGGCTGTTAGCTATTTTTAACCTCTATTTTTGTGACAGCCAGTACCTAGTCCACTGTTTGTTATTATTTAGCTATTTAAAAATACTAAAAATGTTTGCAAAAATACCCAAAAATCATAAAAACGGTAAAAAACTATGAAAATTCCAAAAAGACCCTTTTCCTGAATTTTTGACTATTTTTGAGTATTTTTGTGAATATTCTAATACCCCCTTTATGTATATATATCTATATATCCTAAAAAAAAAGAATATTATATATATGTAATTAGTTATATGTATTCTCATTAATCTTAACATAAAAAAAAGAAAGAAAAAAAATATCTATATATTTATTTTATTATATTTATATATACCTATATATATATTACATGTATTATAAGCTATATACTTACCCTCTATGGGTATATATAATTAATATATTTGTATTATATACATTTATATATATAATACTTAATTATTATATTTTAATAATATTAATAAAAAAAATCAAAAACCCACACAAGGATGACTGTGATTTACTTGTAGGCTGTTGCATTTTGTATTGCTCTCTGTGGTTCGACCTCTACATATTTGTCACTATACATTTTATGGCAGAGTAAATAAAGATTAATTCGCATTTACTTTTGAGCTTGATTGTTGTATTCTTTGGATTGTGGGTTAATTGCTGATCGACCCGGGTGTTCCATGAGTGGTCGCCTCAGCGACAACACCTTTGTATTATTTATTCATGGCAACCCTTTTGGAATATTCCCGCGTTATCAGTGACCTAGGAGGCTGCTGGGAGGAAGCTTGTGCCTCCTGGACGCAAAGGATCTGCGTCTTCAGGTCACTCATTGTCTTGGCAATCTGGTCCATATGGGCCATGCCTTGCATCTGTTTCTTCTCGAGGATCTCGAGACGGTCCAGTTTCTCACTGATGATTCCCATGTCAGCTGCGGTTGACTCGGCTTGGGCTGCCGACGAAGTGTTAGGACCGACATCGATGCGGGCGATCCTCTGAAATGATCCCGCTCCTTGCGGGGGCTTCTGCTGCGTGTAGACGCGGGCTTGGGCCATAACAGTTGAGTTCTCTGCCATGCCTTCATAGATGGCCCAAACGTCGTCTTCACCCTTGGAAAAGTAAGATCCACCGCAAGAGGTGTTCACAAGCCCCTGCAGCTCCGGTGTCAGCCCACAAAAGAAGCTCTGAACTAGATTGGGCTTGGAGATATCGTGATGTGGACACCAGTCAATGAGCTCTCGGAATCGATCCCAAGCTTCATGAAACTGTTCATTAGGGATCATGACGAAGTTGCTGATCATCGCTCTAGCTGCATTAGTCCGGCCGAGAGGGTAGTACTTCTTCAGATACGCGGTCCGGAGATCTGCCCAAGTATCGATGAATCGCCCTAAATGTTTGAGCCAGTATGCGGCTCTGTCAACCAAGAAGAAAGGGAAGGTGATCATCTTAATAGTATCCTCGGTCATCTACCTATCATGGATTGTGCTGCAGATCATTTCAAATTCTTGGAGGTGGAGGTGTGGCTCCTCAGTCGGCAACCCATGGAATTTGGGTAGAAGCTGAATTGTGTGGGGCCGAAGCTCAAAATCTCCATGGATAGGAGGAAGTCGGATCCAACGATGAGTGAGGGATGCCGCGGGATTGTGCAATTCCCTCATGATAGTTTGTGGCGGTCTCTCAGCATCGGGATCACCTCCTCTTACATCAGGTCCATCTCCTCCTCCACCACCGCCACCGCCCCCAGGTCGGTTTTCTCTCATCTGTGCTATTTCTCTCATGAGATCACCCATGAAGGTTCCCTGGTCTCGGATCTGCCTCTGCATGGTCTCCAGGGATGCTAGAAGTGAATTGTTGATGGCGGCTTGATCAATGAAGAATGGTGGGTGCTCATGATCATCAGGATGCTCTCCTCTGTCAGCCATGTCTTGGTTCTCTGAAAAAGCAAAAGAACCCATCTCAGGTGCCGTCAAATGTTCTGAGCTCTGCGATGCACTAAATTCTGAGACTCTTGGACTGATGGAAGGGGAATGAGAAGGGTGGTCGAGGGGGAACAGTGTGGAAGTGAACTCAGTCTTGGAGAGCGGACTCTCCGAGGTCATCCTAGATGAATGAGGAGGAGTGCTGGATAACGGTGCCGACAGAGTCGGCCTAAGAGACCTCCGTTCCATCATCTTGATTATCGGATAGAGTAAGGTGAATGTCGAAGAAGAAGGAGGAAGGGAGAAGCAAAATTGTGCACAATTATGTTGTGTTTTTGATCTTGACCTAAAGATGACTATCAATCAAACACAAAACAGGGGTGAGTTCACCAACTCAACACATGAAGCCGTAAAGGTTCGGCTTTTATCTTGTCAATTTTAGCTTGAATTCATGAATTTATCTTATCACGAGTCCTTAGAGCGCTACGCCTAAAGGAGAGAGAGTACTGCCAGAAAAGTATTCCCGTACTTGTCCTCCTCCTGTGTAACTTGTAGCTTGCGCTTTTTAAGGTCCTTGTAACCCTTCCTGGATCCCTACTCAGCCAAAGAATAAGAGAGAGGAAGCCGATAGGCGAAACCGATACTTCGGACCTCGCTCGCAACGGAATCACCCGTGAGCATGCAAGATCCTACTTGGACGCAGACGGTGAGACAGGCACACTCGTGAAGGCGTGGCCTATGCTCGGTACTTCAGACAAGGTCGATGCTCACACAATAGTGAGTCACCAATGGCGACCAAGCCCTACTCGCCTACGTACGATAGTAGCGCCAATACTTCGGAAATCCAGGCGATACACAATGCAGCCACAAGCTGGGATTTGGGCTCTAATCCTTACGAAGCACTCTGCTCACTTGGAAGGAGACCTTCCCATGCAACCTGAAAACAAGTGAGGGTGTTACTCTCCCCAATCAATAAGTCTAATTACCAATTTTATTTAGGTCAAATTTTCTTAGCAGCCCCTTTTTTAATTTTTTTGGTGTTATCGCTTCTTTTGAGTAGATTCAAACAAGCGCCTAACGATTTTGTATTTTTTTTCTTGATTCCTACTTTGTCCAAAAACAGAGGGAGAATAGAGTCGGAAAAGCCAATGCAAGTCGACACAAAGATGGAAATCTCACCTTTGTGCCTAAATGATGAATGCTAAGTAAGAAGACTTACATCGAATCACAGCTCTCTCCATGCGGGATGCAAAACAGAAATTTATAAACCTGAACTACATGCCGGTATGCAATGCGGAAATCACCCTAAGATAAGCAATTTGCCACGTGAAGAATCACAAGTCAATCACCAATCTCCAATCCTAAGGTCCGGTCTAGGCTCACCCCTCCTTCTCTCGACACATCGAGTTTAGGAGAAGCACTTGGCGGGATGAGCTCGCGACACGCGGATCGAAGACTAATGACTAACTGTTTAATTAGACTAAGTCCAAATACGATCTATAGGTGCATGCAAAGGTTATTAGTGTGTTTGGACCTAATCTAATCGATCAAGCAATTCCTAGAACTAAGGGCTCAATCCACAAAAGAAATGAAAAATGAAAACAAAACCAGAAAATAACTGTCGAAAAACGCGACGAAAACCGCGGTGAACCCCCGGGTGAACAAACACCCGGAAATTAGGCCCGGAAGTCTGAGTGTCCAAGTCCTGTATTATTACAAATTAATAATCACTCTCTCACAAAATAAAATGCAAACTAATCTAATCACTCTCTCACTCCTCCTGCTCTCTCCTGCCGGCTTGGCTTAAGAAAAGCCGGCTCCGCTTCACGTGGTTGCTCCGGACCCTCTAGGCGATCCGCCTCGCTCCACGGTCCCTCGCAAGAAGACAAAGAGATGGTCAGAAAAGCTCAACAATATCTATCAAAAATGCAAGAGAGATAAAATGAAGCAATGGTAGACAAACAAACACAGTCAAACAAAAATGATGATCTACTCGCTGTTGCTCCCCGGCAATGGTGCCATTTGATTTAGCCAAAATTCACGGAGTCTAAAATAGTGTCTCACACAAGGCGGAGACAACCGTCGCTGTGACGACTCGCAATGAATCCTGGACTAAAATCAACAATTAACACACACTATAGATCAAGCAATAAGAAATAAATGTGAAGTTAAAATTTATTTTTAACTCTACATAAATGGTGTATAGAGCAAGTATGCAGAGAGTTCGAACACAGGGAGCAAGACAGGGTAGATCAAACAGGTGTGTGTGTGAATGTGAAACGTTGTCTAGACTACGCAAAGCAAAGATTTTTGTGGGTTTTTAATTTTTAATTTTTTCATTTTTAATTTTTGTAATTTCTAATATTTTTTTAATTTTATATTATATATATATATATTTTCTTTTTCAATATTGGAATATATAGACTATGTAATAAAAGGGGTAATACAATATTTATAAAAATATGCAAAAATATCCAAAAATTCAGAAATAAAATATTTTTTTGTCTTTTTATGATTTTTTACTATTTTGTGATTTTTGGGTATTTTTTAGAATGTTTTTAATATTTTTAAAAGGCAAAATAAAGGAAAACAGGGAATTAGCTACTGGCTGAATGTAAAGTAGGAATTAAAAATATCAAACAGCCACAAAATTTTTCCAAACTAATTTTATAAAAAAAGAGAATAATAAGAGAAACCTACAGGAGTTGAGTTTGTATTTTTTTGAGTTTTCTTTAATTTTTTAGATTTTTTTGAAGTTTTTAGGTATTTTCGAATTTTTAAGGTTTTTCTTTTGAAATTTTTAGTGATTTTTGGATTGACACTAAAATAGGATAAAATAGACAGTAGGTAATTTTTTTGGAATTTTTCGAGATATTTTTATATTTTTTGGTATTTCCTAAGCTAGACAGTAGATAAAATGCATGTTTTTTATTTTTAATAAATATAAGAATGCAATAAAATGCAAATGCAAAAATATGGCATGGAAGTGCAAGTTAACAGGAGCTTAACATGATTTTTGTATAATTTTTCGAATTAAAATGATGCCTTAATTAAATGGATCAAGCAAGCAAAAATATCAAGGCTAGCTGGGACCTATTTGTGAATAGATAAAAGTCTAAGGGCCTGCACGTAATTTCCACACAAAAATAATAGATGTAAATGCAATTTGATGGACTAATTATAAAATCTCAGATCCGTAGGGGTGTATTCGCAAAAACACCAGGAAGCACGTGATAGATCACGCGCCCCTAGCAGGGGTATATGTGCAAATATCATAATCTCCAAGGGCCAAAATGCAATATTCACGCAAAGTATACACTAAATAGACAATTTAATGGACCAAATTTAAATTCCAGAACCCGCAAGGGTATGATTACAATTTTCCCAACCCCGCACGTGCTATACACGTACCTGGCATGGACCTAAGTACAATATACAAAAATCCCAGGGGCAATCATGCAAAATACCCAAAAGTTTTACACTTAATACAAAATTTAATATACCTTTACGAAATAAACAAACTAAGAAGGGGGTCCGTGCAAAATACCCGCGCCTCACGTGAACTGGTCACGTGAGGTAACGTGGCTAGGACCTCTTTGCAATTAGTGAAAGTTCAAGGGCCTACTTGTAAATAGTACAAAAATTTTACGCTTCAGACAAAAGTTTATGGACTAAATCTTAAATACAAAAATGTGAGGGGTGAGAAATGCAAAATACCCCTCGCGCGCGATCCAACGGTGTGGCATGGGCCACTTATCCACATGGCGCTTCCTGGTCGCGTGATGACGCTTCGGCGATGGACGACCTAGATCAGATCATCCTTGATAGATCGAACGGTTGAGGCGATGGAAAATCGGACGGCTGCTGTGCAACCTGGAGCTCCGCCGTGATCCAAACGGTCGAGACGCTTGGAGCAAGAACAAAGAAGAACGCCGGCGAGGCGATCTTCTCCGTTCAAGATCTCCGGCCTCCAGTGACGTTTGGGCTTCAAAATGGATCTGGGGACTCCTGGAGGTCTCCTCTTCCTCCTGGGGGCTTCAAAAGACCTCTGCGATGGCCGAGGTGCTCGCGAGAGGGTGGCGGAGCTGTAGAGCCCCGTGAGCTCCGGCGAGGCTCCAAAATCGCCTCCAGGCTCGAGTCAAAGCTCTTTGACCTGCAAAAATGGTTAGAAGGTCCAGGGCAAACTGCCTGGACCTCGAGAGGGCGGAGGCGTAGCGAGAATCGTCGTGTGCGTGGTTGGCCAGAGGTGCGCTCCAGCGAGGAAGATCAATAGGGCGATTCACACGATGGAATGCAAAATTCCTAGAGGGCTTTTGTTCCTAAGGCTAAAACTAATAACATGCACGAAAAATAAGTGGGTGAAGTGGCGGCCTCAACGGTGTAGATCGGAGGGAAGAAGTACCTCGACCGCCGACGAAGGGGGAGGTGCTGGAGCCGCCTCAGGCGTCGCTCGACCAATCTGAAGAGCTCACGGGCAAGGTGTCACCTTCCTCGAGCTTCAGGGCACAAGAATGGGAGCTATCCTATGGATTGAGGGGTTCAATTTTGAAATTGAAGTCGGGGCTTCGTTATATTTGGTTTGACCCGGTGACTGGTGAGGCTCTTAGATCGATGGATATCTTACGAATCTTGGGTCCAAAAGCCAAGATTAGTCATGGGCGAGCTAGAGGGATCAACGAGGAACAATGTTGCAGAAGGATGCAACACCAAAAGGTGAAAGGATTGGCCTCGAGAAATCCGCAAAAACGGGTCAAAAACGAGGCTGTCAGAGTCTACAGGGGGCTAGGACACCTAGTTGACCAGGGTCAACTAGGGTTTGCACCTAGTTGGTCCACGTGGACCAACCAGGAAAAACCTTGGAAAATACTTTTATTAATTCAATTAAAAATAGAAAATGGCTGAATTAAATTATGATTATTAAATAAAAAAATATTTGTTATTTTATGTAGTATTTTATTCTGAATTTTAATTTTTTTATGAAGTATATTTTTATAAGTTTACTTTTATACCCCTTATAGGTATATTACCTATATATTTTATTTATTAATTTTTATTTTGGTATTTTTAATTTCTTTAATTCTGTTTATTATTTTATAAAATTATAAAATACTTTTATACATGTAATTATATTTTTATTCTATTTTATTGATGTGTTTTGTATATTTAATAAAATATAAGTATGTTTTCTACAGGTATAAGTATAGGTAGTTTACCTATGTATGATATATATACATATATTTTATTTTGAACTTCTTTTGAGTTTTATTCTGATTTTAACATGCAAATACATTATACATAATATTTACAAAATTATAAAATTATAAAAATATGAAAATAAGTAATAAATAATAAATTGAATATTTTAATCAGTACAATTGTACAATGAGGGTCCAAAACTCAACTTTCAAACCGTGGCTCCGCCAAATGCAAAACCATCGCCATTAAATAGCTTATTTTATTCTATATACAATTAAAGGTGAGTTTGCTGCATTTGGAGTTTTCACTTGTGAGATACCGGTCTGGGAAGTTGGGATTCTGGAAGTTTATTCAAACCATAACATTTTATCTGTACATTATTTTTGCATGAAATCAATTTTGTATTTTTCTTTATTTAATTATCTACAACTTTCATGTTCAAAGTTTCTTTATTTGATAAATAAAAAGTGGAACCAAAAATAGGTCCCAAAATGAATAAAGAATGAATGAAAAGTATATGTATTTATACTGTATTTTGACCTTATCTCCCCCTACTTTATTCCTTGTCGACCTATTCATCAAGATGCCTAAGTCTCGGGGTTTCGGGTCATAAAATATTTACAATATTTTATTCTTTTTCTTTTCTTTTATTTATTCTATAATTTTGGCTTTAATTACAGTATTTCATACACTAATTACATGCACATGCATGAATGCTAATATGCTCTATTTAAGGGTATTTACAGGCATTTGCTAGGGTTTTTGAGGCCAAAATGATAGAATAAAGATGATGAAATGTGGATTCATCAGGTACCCCTTTTCAAATGTGTTTTTTTAACGGGGTCATGGTATTGCGGGTACCCGACATGGTTTTTTCAGCAGGTAGCTGTGAGTTTTGGGGTCAAAATACACGGGTCAAAATGGGTCACCATTGATCAGAATATTTCAGACACCCCTAGAATTATATCTAATGTATAGATAATTCTACAATATATATAAAGGGGTTGGGGAGCCTAAACCCTGGCTTAGGTAACTTTCCTACGCCCACCCCTTTTTCTCTTGTTTTTTTATTTTGTTTAAATGGATCCTTAGGGGATTTAGATCGCAATATAACACCATCACACCATTCAAATTTCAACTTGTTTTGAGACTTCTAGCTTATCCATCAAGACAATCAATTTTTAATGGTCTCAAATTTGTTGAAATCGATCCCTTCCGATGGACATGTTAGGAATGTTTGTTTTACACGAAATTTGAAACACATATTCTACTTAATATTTTAAGTAAATACCCTAAGGATCCATTTGAAAAATAAAAAAACTGAGACAAAAATGAGTGGGTATAGGAAAGTTACCTACACCCGAATTTATGCTCCCCCACCCCATAAATAAATATTTGAGAGTAAGGAGTATGTGCTTATGGGTGTTGGACATGCGAGCCCACGGTGAGCCATTATGCAATAAATGTTATTGCGAATATCATTCTCTGATCTGAAATGAAGAATAGATAATTTGCATAATAGGCCCCTTAGTACAATTAGGGTTATGTACCATGGCCATCTTGATGATCATACAACTGTTGATTCAATTATTGAATCATAGAGGTTGGTGCTTGGATGAATATCTAATGAGTTAGATTGAGGACTCATCAAGCACTGTCAAATGATTGTTAAGAGATGATCTCCAGCCTGAGTAGGAGATGGCAATCCTTTCTCAGTTAGGCTGATATCTGACCAACATCTTGATGTAGATCCTCTATATAGGAATAGAGATTCGGAGGTGTCAGATTAGTTAGGTCAAAGAGTTGACTTAACGAGATCGAGATAACCAAAGTCCTATATCGCATGTTGTCATGATATAGGCACGCATCCTCTGACCGGAGACAAATGTGTTACTATATATTTGAGTATGTACATTTTGTTGGACATGCGAGCCCACGGCGAGCCATTATGCAATAAATGTTATTGCAAATATCATTCCCTGATCTGAAATGAAGAATAAATAATTTGCATAATAGGTCCCTTAGTATAATTAGGGTTATGTACCACAACCATCTTGATGATCATACAGTTGTTGATTCAAATATTGAATCATAGAGGTTGGTGCTTGGATGAACATCTAAAGAGTTAGATTGAGGACTCATCAAGCACCATCAAATGATTGTTAAGATATGATCTCCAGTCTGAGTAAGAGATGGCAATCCTTTCTCAGTTAGGCTGATATCTGACCAACCTCTTGATGCAGGTCCTCTACATAGGAATAGAGATTCAGAGGTGTTAGATTAGTTAGGTCAAAGAGTTGACTTAACGAGATCGAGATAACCAAAGTCCTATATCGTATGATGTCATGATATAGGCACGCATCCTCTGACCGGAGACAGATGTGTTACTATATGTCTGAGTATGTACATTTGGCAGACCAATAGGTTGATGACCTAATCAAGGTCTATACACCGACGCGTTGGTGTGCATGCAAGGGCATATGAGTAATACGATCTCTCAAAGGGATCATACAGGTTCATTACTGAACCGGAAGACATGAGCTCACTCATGAGATATTGGGAAGAATCAAATTCCGTGCACGGTCATCTCGCTTTGGAAGCTTGACTGAATTTGTAAGTTTGATATATACTTTTGGAAAGTATATGATCAAGACCTAGGTAAGATATATGCTTTTGGAAAGTATATGATCTATACCGACTCCCAATGATCGAATGAGAAACTTAATGATTCCCTGAAGTAGACAGTGTAAAATTGATCTTATACTTCGAGATTATCTAGAGTCTTCCAGTATGCAAGATGTATAAGTATTGGGAATACCTGAGGGTGATGTGATCATAAACGATTGTATAACCATGACGCTTCCATTCCTAGGGAGTGATGAAATGGGTCTAGATTTTAGTGACTCCTCTCAGTAGAGAAGTAATCTGATCTTAGTCCAAATATTGGACATTGATCTGAATGCGATTCAGAATCAATGAGAAGATTACATTTGCGGTCTGGATTTAATCAAGCATCTATGGGAGGCTCGAGATCTGGATTTGAGATGTGATCTCAATATCCAAGTCACTATACATGGAACAATACAATCGTCTTGTCCTTATCTCCAAGTATTCGCGGAGAAAGCGCATTATCCTTGAGAGAGTTCATGGATAATTCTATTGTTGATATATGTATCCGAGCATTGAGAAAATGGACAATTAAATGTGATTTAATTATCATGAATAATATGAATTTGATTAATATTATAAAGAGAGATATCTTAGATAATTAAATGAGATTTGATTACCAAAGATATAAATAATGTGAATATGATTCACACTATCTGGGCACATGAGAATAGAGATCCAAGATGATTAAATGTGATTTAATTATCATGGATATGAATAATGTGGATAGCACTATCCATATTAATCATATATATTATAAATGTGATTTATAATATATAAGAGAGAGCTATTTGTAATTTACAATTGTTTTAATTAAATGTTAATGTGAATTGGATTCACATTAAACATTAAATTGAAAATGTAATTTACATTTTATTTTGGGTTGTGAATGTGATTCACAATTTTCCAATGGTAAGATTGCAATATTCATAAAATAATTATGAATTATTTTTGTTGAATAATTTACAACAAGTGTTGTTGTAAATCTTGAAGATTTTCAAGGAGTAATGCAATCTCATGAGATTGCTTGAGATTACATATCAAAGATATATGGTGGACGACCACCAACTCCTATAAGGAAAAGGTGGTCGTCCCCCTATAATCATGGATTGGTGTAATCTCTACTCCTTGATCTTCATATGAGATTGATTTAATTTTAGGATTGATTTATATTGATTTATCAATATATAATCAATCTAAATTAAATTAACTGTTGTTGGTTTTTACCAACACAAATCTTGGCCATTAAAAGAAACACAAATCAATGAGAGCCATTGGATTTGTGTTGCCCATGCATTGAGATTCATGGATCCCAAAATATTATAAATAGAAGGGCACCCCTTTGCTCTTCTATACACACAAGAGAACATAAGTATCTCTTTCTCTCTTTCTCTCTACACGCCTACTCTCTCTCTCTCTCCCTCTCATGACCATCCACTATGGATGCCCTAGAGAGGTTCTCCATCGCCGCAGCGTCGTCGTTATGCTGCACGATCGTCTGCTCGTGGATCTCCGTCTCCTTCGGTGCGCCTCGCTCGTGAAGAAGACGTCGGATCTCGTGCGTCGAGATCAGGAGATCCACCGCTTGGATCATCAACATGGATTGCAAGAAGCACGCGATTCATCCCCGTGCTCGCTAGCGTCTCCTCCGTCGGATCGGACTTGAGACAGGAGGTCTCTTCGTTTAGAGACTCGATCGCAATCACGCTTCAAAAGGTAATCCTATTACTTGTTTGTGGTTTAGACGAAACGATCTTAGAAGTGTTCTTGGATCATGTGGTTTCGTCGCATGAAAAATTTTTAAATTCCGCTGCATAGAACAACTAGTGCGACTAGTCGTTCCTCGTCGTATTCGATACGACGCTCACCTTCCGTGATGCGCTTGAGGATTATACCATATCCTTCACATTTGGCAGACCAATAGGTTGATGATCTAATCAAGGTCTATACACCGATGCGCTGGTGTGCATGCAAGGGCATATGAGTAATACGATCTCTCAGAGGGATCATACAGGTTCAGTTACCGAACCGGAAGACATGAGCCCATTCACGAGATATTGGGAAAAATCAAATTTCGTGCACGGTCGTCTCTCTTTGGAAGCTTGACTGAATTTGTATGTTTGATATATACTTTTTGAAAGTATATGATCAAGACCTAGGTATGATATATGCTTTTGGAAAGTATATGATCGATACCAACTCCCAATGATCAAATGAAGAACTTAATGATAAAACTCTGAAGTAGACAGTGTAAAATTGATCTTATACTTCAGGTTTATTCTGAGTCTTCTAGTATGCAGGATGTACATGTATTGGGAATACCTGGGGGTGATGTAATCATAAACGATTTTATAACCATGACGCTTCCATTCATAGGGAGTGATGAAACGGGTCTGGATTTTAGTGACTCCTCTCAGTAGAGAAGTAATCTAATCTTAGTCCAAATGTTGGGCATTGATCTGAATGTGATTCAGATGCAATGAGGAGATTAGATTTACGGTCTTGATTTAATCAAGCATCTATGGGAGGCCCAAGATCTGGATTTGAGATGTGATCTCAATATCCAAGTCACTATACGTGGAACAATACAATCACCCTATCATTATCTCCAAGTATTCGCGGAGAAAGCGCATTATCCTTGAAAGAGTTCAGGATAATTTCATTGTTGATATAAGTATCCGAGCATTGAGAAAAATCGATAATTAGATGCGATTTAATTATCATGATTAATATGAATTCGATTCATATTATAAAGAGAGCTATCTTAGGTTATTAAATGTGATTTGATTATCAAAGATGTAAATAATGTTAATATGATTCATATTATTTGGGCACATGAGAATAGAGATCCAAGATGATTAAATGTGATTTAATTATCATGGATATGAATAATATGTATCGAAATATCCATATTAATCATATATATTATAAATGTGATTTATAATATATAAGAGAGAGCTATTTGTAATTTACATTTGTTAATTAAATGTTGATGTGAATTGGATTCACATTGGACATTAAATTGAAAATGTATTTTACATTTTATTTTGGGTTGTGAATGTGGTTCACAAATTTGTAATGGCAAGATTGCAATATTCATAAATGATTATGAATTATCTTGTAGAATAATTTACAACAATTGTTGTTGTAAATAATTGGAGACATATGGAATCATGTAATCTTGAGATTGCATTGAGATTCCCCCTTTCCTAATAGGAGGGGGGACGACCACCAATCCCTAAAGGAAAGGATGGCCGTCCACTCTTCCTATATGGAAGAGAGGAGCCTCCTTTCCATTATCTCCAATGTTAGTTGATTTTAATTTGGTGATTGAATTATATCGATTTATCAATATATAATTAATCTAAATTAAATTAATTGTTGTTGGTTTTTACCAATACAAATCTTGGCCATTAAAAGAAACACAAATCAATGAGATCTATTGGATTTGTGTTGCCCATGGATTGAGATCCATGGATCCCAAAATATTATAAAAGGAGAGGCACCCCTTTTGCTCTTCTTTACACAATGAGAACATAAGTCTCTCTTTCTCTTCCTCTCTCTACACGCCTGCTCTCTCTCTCCCTCTCATATGGCCGTCCACCATGGATTCCCTAGAGGGAGTCTCCATCGCCGCAACGTCGTCATTATGCTGCCCGATCATTTGCTCGTGGATCTCCGTCTCATTCGGTGCACCTCGCTCGTAAAGAATACGTCGGATCTCGTGTGTCTGGATTAGAAGATCCGCCGCTTGGATCATCAACATGGATTGCAAGAAGCACGTGTTTCATCAACACGCTCGCAAGCGTCTCCTCCGTCAGATCTGACTTGAGACAGGAGTCTCTTTGTTTAGAGACTCGATCGCAACCACGCTTTAAGAGGTAACCCTAATACTTGTTTGTGGTTTCGATGAAATGATTTGAGAAGTGTTCTTGGATCATGTGGTTTCATCGCAAGAAAAAAAGTTAATTTCCGCTGCGTAGAACAACTAGTCCGACTAGTCGTTCCTCGTCGTATTCGATACAACATTCACGCTTCCGTGATGCGCTTGAGGATTATCCCATATCCTTAAAGTGGTATGAGAGCCTTAGGTCAAAGATTTTGGATACGATCCGTAAACCCAGGACGACTTGGGTTCGTTAAGGTTGCGGAAGTTTTTGTCGCATTTCATTTTCGTACATTTGTTTAGTGAATAAATTCGGCCTCGTTTAAAATGTTTAAACACTAATTAATCACTTGCATTTTTCTCCATTAAATAAGGAAACCATAGGATCTGAGTTTACATAATTTGGATTCCGTTTGCTCGAGATATGGTCGTTTTAATGAACATGTATTCACTATTGCGGGTACTGCGAATCTTACCATGATTAATGAGTTAATTACTATTTTGATCTGCCTTGAAATACGTGAAATATCACTTAGGTTCTATCATAAATCAAATTAGCAATCTTAGAAAACTAATTTTGCATAATTTGGATTTGTTTTGATTGAGATATGTAAATTTTTGTAAGTAGGGGTCACTGCTGAAATTACATTCCTACTCAAGAACCAAGTTATTGTCAATTAGTGAAATTAATTGTCAATTTCATGAAATAATTATGGAAAATATTTGAGAAATATTTAATGATGATTATTTACTTAATTGACTTGACCTCAATCAATAATTGATTAGATTTGATCTAGATCATAATTGAAAACACAATCAACAAACAACTTACTTGAATAGGATTGGGAATTTGGTTAGCAAATTTACTTATAACCAAAATTGTTTTGATTATTACTATATGGTATAATTTCGGTTGAAACCCCAATGATCATCTCAAGTACAAAGTGATTGGTTCGGCATTATTTTTCCCGAGGCGGATATGGTGTCTAGTCGGGGAGCATTGGGGTAGCGGGTTGCACCGGTTACGGTCCGTCCTACTCCCGCCGGTACTGGCCATGACGACGGGTAGGGAACGAATGATGCCTGAGAAATCATGATGCATTTTCTAATTATTAAAATTTGAATTAATACGTACTTTGAGATAATACCATATATTCAAGTAAAATCAAGTTCGTTGATTAAATTGGATTGCTAATTAATTTAACATGATTAAGTTAATTATATCCAATTAAAAATACTCTATTATAATAGATGTGTTATTTCCCTTGGAAGAATTAATTATGTGAATATGATTCATGATAATTAATTAGAATTTGAATATGATATGGAGGATCACATAAGTGACATCCTTGGTCTCCTGTCAAGGCGAAGGGTTCCGTCGTTAGGGATTGTATGTAGGAGACGCTTGTCCGAAGTGACAGCTCCTATATGCAAGCGCATCTAGATCGGACTCTTTGCTTCTCGAAAGAGCAAGGCCGTATGCGTAGTGACCCCAATATCGAATCCTCATATTATTGGGGCGATATTGGATTGCACATAGCGAGTACTATTCCTGTTGACAGTTGGTTCAATTAATGACGGGTCAACATCACCTTAGGGGTGGTGGGCCCGAGTGTTAAAGACCGAATTGGGAGATGCAGGTTAGACTTATAAGGTGGAATGTGTTCCCGCTTCTTTTTATCCGAGTTGCATATTCTCATATTATTGGGATGTAACAAAGATAAGGAAGGAGATCCCAGATCTTGCTGAGATATGATGGTAAGTATATCTCTTACATTGAAAGTGATTAAGGGAGTGCACTTTCAGTGTTGACAAGGCAAGACAACTTTGATATGAAAATTCCCAAATCAAAATAATATATATATATATATGCAAACTTCTTATTTCAGACAATCCTTCATTAAACCCACTCAATAATATACTCAATAATAAATAGTAAAATATCATGGATTGGATCCATGATCAAGATATTGTACTTGCAGTTGAACACATAATGTATGTGGTTGCAATGTGCAAGTTTCCTCATACTAATGATGAATGCCAATTATAATAGACAATAGGACTTCAACCCTAGGGTTTGTATGTCTCTATAGTCCCGATCTCTCATCGAATGTACTTTGGAAGTGGCATGTCAATGATGATCGTAATTATCAAATAATCCTTATAAAATTCTAAGAAGATATTCTGGCATACATATGTGCTCTCGACATTTAATCATGAATGGCGTGGTTCTCTGCATCATGCAGAATGGTGGCTCTATAAGAGATGATGTATTCAAATTGTTTGAGTACCTAGCTGAACCAATGTTTTAAGAGTTTAGATGGATGTGGATACGATGAGTGTCATCGTTCTACTGTCTATACTCTGGTCATTCATGAAGCTCCGTGATATTCATATTGTATGAATTGAATGAAGCATGTATAAATGTTGAAGTACTCTTATATTGAAATTTTTAATTTCAACATAAGAAATCCTTTGTCTTGAGCAATGATTATTTATAGATAAAGGGAGCGCAGTGGAAGCATGGGTTGGACCCAAGTAAGAAGGAAAGTCAAAGAGTTGATTGTACTTCTGTGACTTCCATATGACATCCAAAGAGTTGGATGAATGCCAATACTGCAATAAGTTGATGTGTTGATAGTATGACTATCAAATCTATCTAGAATCCTTAGAGAAGGAATCGGATAGTACATTAGAATAATCTGCATATAATCATCGAAATTGACTTACTTATTTGATAAGATAAAGTCTAATAATTGTATCTCAATCTTTAAATGACACTTGCTAAATGCATATGTATTAGAGGATTAGAAACTTGATCTTAATGGTTTAATAATCATCCACATGGATATTGATGCAATTGTCGCAACATTCTCTATTGGATTGATAGACTTCATAATTTCAGTGGGAGAGCCCTTAGTCTTAGAGAATGTCTCTATGACCTAGATACTAAAATACACACATTGTTTATTTCTAAATGTTAGAAATAAATGTAAATTCTGTAATACACCTATCATAAAGAGTTATGATGGAGATATTTCAGATAGTAATCTAAAATCTTATGGACTCTACTAAATTAGAAAATTAATGAATGGTTCATTAACATTTCTAATACTGTAATTAAACCTTAAAAGATCAATAGGAGAACGAAGATCATTTGATAATGATCTGGCATCAAGCCTTGGATATTTGTTTGTTGATGTGATCAATAGACTAGTGCGAGATGAAACTTTAGATTGTCTAAAGGTTCAAATCTTACATACTTGTGAATATTGTATTCAAAAGTAAAAATGTCCAATACACCTTCCTTGGAATGGTGTAAGATGTCAAGGTATTCAAGATCTCATGCATATTGATGTATGAGAATCATCTGTATCAGAATAAACATTATGGATATGTGATATCCATTGTTGATTATTTGTGATAAGAGATTTCTTCTCTTCGCTTAGAAACCTTTGAAATGTTCAAATATTTCACAAGTTTGGTTTAGAACCAAAGTTTGGAAGGAAGATTAAATGAATTTGATCTAACCAAGGTAGCTTGTACCTATTAGATGAATTCTTGGAATACCTTATAGAGATATGAATGCCATTCCTATCTCACTCTTCCTAATGAACCTTAACTCAATAGAGTTGTAGGGAGATACAATTGATCATGTGTGACATGATTTGATCAATGATTAATCTTAGCATAATTATCTCTTAGTTTCCAGGTATATATATGTAGTAGAGACTACAATATATATCCTTACAAGGTTCCATGTTGGTAAACTGGAATCCAGCACTAGAGAGTGCTACTTCATTAGGAAAATAAAGGATGGTATTGGATACCTACTTTATGACCTTGAGATTCTTAAAAGATTTCATATCTGAGAATGTGATTCTTAGAAGATGAGACTCTTGAGAATCAAGATGAAATGAAGTTAAGGAACTTATTTAATCTTGAGAAGATAATGATGTTCCTAAAATTGAAAACTAAAGGGACAATTAAAGTTGAAGCACTAATACAACTTCATAGTTTGAAGATGGATTCCATTTGTCAGTTGAATCTGACAATGATCTAACTTCATATGATGAAGCTTCTAAAGATCATGACATGGAAATATAGATGCTGGCAATAAAGTCTAAAGTAGACTTCATATACAAGTGTTGTATATGGACCCTCGAGGATCCGCCTATATGGGTAAGACCTATTAAGGTGTAAATGGATCTTCAATAGAAAGAGGGAACCTGATGAGAAGGTAGAGACCTTCAAAGCACGGTTCGTAGCCATGAGTTGCACACCAAAGAGAAGACATCGCTTGCGGTGAGACTCGCTCTTCAGTGACCAGGCTTAAACCCATCAGAATATAGCTAACCCTAGCTACACAACTTGACTATGGCATCTTCAAGATGTGAGTCAAAATTGCATTCCTCCATGAATATCTCTTTGAGGATATTCACATGAAGTAGCCTCAGAGCTTCATGGTTGAGGAAAGCAAGATATGCAAGCTAAGGAATTCCATCTTTGGACTCAAATAAGCTTCTTGTGGTTGGAACATAAGATTTGATGAAATTATAATAGTTATTATTTCAGATAGAATCTTGATGAACCGTGTGAAGCTTAGTGGGAGTGCCATTGTGTTCATCGTGCTAAATGTAGATAATATCCTAATCATTTAGAATGATATAAGGATAATAATAAGTGTTTTATAATCTGGTTGTTCCATACCTCGAGATATGATCTCAAGAATACCTCTTAAATCTTAATTCTGAAGTTGTTCAGAAGCAAAGAGAAGAGGGTATTGGGACCGTCACATTAATAGTATACCTTGGACATTTCCATTTTTTGGAAAATTCCAAGAAAGGCTTCTTTTTCCTCAAGATATGGTACTAACCTATCTAAAGGGATAGCACCTCAAAGAGTTGGGGATGTGAATGCTAAAACTGCTTGCCCTTGTGCATCAGTTTCGAGAAGCCGGGTGTATGCTAGATGTGTACAAAAGCCAGATGTCTACCATGCAGTGGGAGTACTAAACTATTGCTAATCCTACTATGGTGATAAAATACTTGATTGCAGTAATAACGATATCCTCATAGAAGGCAAAACTATTGAGATGGTGATCTCAAAGTCTTATCTTCAAGAAATTAAGACTTTATAGATAGTGATCTAAAATGTCCTAACTACAGATACCTTAGGAGATAGAGATCTCCAAAATTAAGGGTATTCTAATAAGGATGATAGATATTAAATATTGGTTAAATGATTATTGAGTTGCAGTGTCAACAACACTTTAACTAACAATGTTGAGTATCGGTTGCATAAGATGCAATTTTTGCATTAAATGCGAGAACTGTTACTCGGAGATATGCAAGTGCCGTAAAAGGACTTGGCATAGTCTCTTGGGAACAGAGTGACTGATCAACTTACCTAGATATTTTTCTAAATAGCCTATGATTGTCACATGAGTGCGGGTTTAAATGATTAGCCCATTAATAGCTCTTTGGGCTAACGGGAGATTGTTGGACATGCGAGCCCACGACGAGCCATTATGCAATAAATGTTATTGCGAATATCATTCCCTGATCTAAAATGAAGAATAGATTATTTGCATAATAGGTCCCTTAGTACAATTAGGATTATGTACCATGGCCATCTTTATGATCATACAGCTGTTGATTTAATTATTGAATCATAGAGGCTGATGCTTGGATGAATATCTAATGAGTTATATTGAGGACTCATCAAGCACCATCAAATGATTGTTAAGAGATGATCTCCAACCTGAGTAGAAGATGGTAATCCTTTCTCAGTTAGGCTAATATCTGACCGACCTCTTGATGTAGGTCTTCTGCATAGAAATAAAGATTCGGAGGTGTCAGATTAGTTAGGTCAAAGAGTTGACTTAACGAGATCGAGATAACCAAAGTCCTATATCGTATGCTATCATGATATAGGCATGTATCCTCTGACCGGAGATAGATGTATTACTATATGCCTGAGTATGTACATTTGGCAGACCAATAGGTTGATGACCTAATCAAGGTCTATACACCGGCGTGCTGATGTGCATGTAAGGGCATGTGAGTAATATGATCTCTCAAAGGGATCATGCAAGTTCAGTTACCGAACCGGAAGACATGAGATCACTCATAAGATATTGGGAAAAAATCAAATTCCATGCACGGTCGTCTCACTTTGGAAGCTTGACTGAATTTGTAGGTTTGATATATACTTTTGGAAAGTATATGATCAAGACCTAGGTATGATATATGCTTTTGGAAAGTATATGATCGATACCGACTCCCAATGATCAAATGAAAAACTTAATGATAAAACTCTGAAGTAGACAGTGTAAAATTGATCTTATACTTCAGGTTTATTCTGAGTCTTCCATTATGCAGGATGTACAGGTATTGAGAATACCTGAGGGTGATGTGATCATAAATGATTGCATAACCATGACGCTTTCATTCCTAGAGAATGTTGAAACGGGTCTGGATTTTAGTGACTCCTCTCAGTAGAGAAGTAATCTAATCTTAGTCCAAATGTCGGGCATTGATCTGAATGTGATTTAGATGCAATGAGAAGATTAGATTTGCGGTCTTGATTTTATCAAGCATCTATGGGAGGCCCGAGATCTGGATTTGAGATGTGATCTCCATATCTAAGTCACTATACGTGGAATAATACAATCGCCCTGTCCTTATTGATAAACACAGAATTGAGTGTGGTTGTACTGACTCACAAGGCGAGTCAACAGTCGGTGTTCGACCACACAAAATCCTGTATTTAATCAACAATTAACCCACACTAAAGATCAATAAATTAGAAATAATGTGGAGTTAAAATTTATTTTTAACTCTACACAAATGATGTAAAGGGCAAGTATGCAGAGAGTTCGAACACAGGGAGCAAGCAGGGTAATTCAAAGAAACGTGCACAAGTGAATGACTGTGTGTGAAGTGTCTACACTAAGCAAGCAATCAAAGGAATTTTTGTGGGTTTTCAAATTTTTAATTTTTATTTTTTTTAATTTTAATTTTGTATTTTTGTTTTTAATTTTCTGATTTTTATATTTTATATTTTATATTTTTTTAATTTCTTTTTCAATATTGGAAAATAAAGATAATGTAATAAAAGACAAGCTAAAATATTTATAAAAATGTGCAAAAAAACCAAAAATTCAGAAATAAAATATTTTTGATATTTTAGGATTTTTTACTGTTTTTATGATTTTTGGGGATTTTTCAAGGTGTTTTTTGGTATTTTTTAAATACTGAAATAAGGCAAAACAGTGGGCAAGCTACTGGCTGGAGATAAAACTGGAATTAAAAATAGCAAATAGCTACAAAATTTGTCCACACTAATTTTCAAATAAAGAGAACAAAATCTAGAACAAACAGAAACTGAGTTTGTAATTTTTGGAGTTTTCTAGGATTTTCTATATTTTATTGAAGTTTTAGAATGTTTTTAAATTTTTAGTGTCTTTCTTTTGAGATTTTTAGTGATTTTTGGACTGACACTAGATTATAGTAAAATAGACACTAGGGATTTTTTTTGGAATTTTTAGAGATGATTTAATATTTTTTGGCATTTTCTAAGCTAGACAGTGAATAAAAAACATGTTTTTGATTTTTAATAAATATAAAAATAAAATAAAATCAAAAACTAAAAATGTAGCGTGGAAGATTAAGTGTCCAGGAGCTTAACCCTATTTTTGTGGGATTTTTGGAGTTAAAAAGAAGGTCTAATTAATTAGAACAAACATCCAATCATTAAACAGGCCTGACAGGGGCATACATGCAAATAGATAAAACTATAGGGGAACGCCTGCAATTTTTACCAAAATTTTGCACTAAAATAAAAACTTCGTGGACTGTATATCAAAACCAAAAGCCGCAGGGGCTTTTCTACAAAACTCACAGGCCCATGTGCGTTACACGCGCGCCTGGGAGGGGCTCGGATGCAAAACCACAGAAGTCCGAGGGTTCAATTATAAATATTACAAAAGTAAATCAACTACAAACGAATGTTTCAAAGTTATTTAATAAATACCAAAAAGAGCTGGGTTTCTTTGCAAAATACCCAACCTTGGGCGCGAACGAACGACTGATGTTGCGCCACTAATACACGTGGCAGCATAAGGTGAAGCGATGTCGTTTCGCGCGGCTACGGTCCAGATTATATCGCCGCGGGAAGATCAACGGTCAATGATGGCGACGATCCAACGCTGGCTGCTTCACGCCACGAACAGGGGAGAGATCGACGGCTGGGAGCCCCGTTGGAAGAACACGGAAGCACAGCGACGAGGGGGATCTTCTCCGAGCTTTCTCTTCCCTCTCCGGACCTATCTGAGGTCCCACGTTGGTCTGCGTCGTTCCTGGGAGGATCTCCAACCCGGAGGGGGCGCCAAAAAGGTACGGCAAGCACCGGAATGCCACCGCGAGGCTGGAGACAGCAAGGGGGCCCAGGTACCACGGTTCCTCAAAATCGACTCCCCAGATGGGGTCTTCTGCCTCCCGCGACCTGCACAAAGGTTAGGGAGGGCTCGGGCAAAATGCCGAGCACCTCCAGGTGGCAAAAACGGTGGGAAACGCTGAGAGTTGAAGGCTCGGAGAACGGCGGTGGCCGGAGATGCCTCCGGCGATTGTCGATTGAGCGAATCAACACACGGATAGAATGGATAAGCGGGGGGAAATGAAGTGCTAGATGCCAGGAACAAAATACAAGTGAAACTAAGGGGATTAAAATTGCCTCGAGCCCGGGTAGGGCGAGGGAAGGGTACCTCGACGGGGAAGACCACCGTAGGTAGGGGAACACCCAGACCTTGCCCTTGATCGTCTCTGATGATGCGGGCGAGATGCTGTCACCACCAGCCGGTCAAGGACTCAGAGAGAGGGGGGATTTAGGTCGCAAATGGGGTTCAAAGTCCGAGTCCAAGTCAAGGATGTGGTTTTGAAGGGTTGACGAGGGTGGCTCGAAGAATGAGGTGCAACACCTCGGTCAGTGATTCAAAGCCCAAGAATTACCTTGGGCGTGAATCACGAGTGTCCGAGGAGCAAAAACTCTGAAGAGGCCATCACGAAAGAAAGCAAGGGCTGACCTAAAAAAATGGGTAAAAGGAGACAAAAAAACTCATTGCTGACATGCTACAGGGGGGGTCAGACAGTTGACCGGAGGTCAACTGTCAGACCAACCTGGTTGGTCCACGTGGACCAACCAGGGAAAAACCCTTTGTAAAATCAATAAAAAATAACAAATGATATTATTTTAATTAGGTTATAAAATAAAAAGTTCTTATAATTTTATAAATTATTTTATTCCGATTTTTAATTATTTTTATGAGTTATATTTTTACAAGTTGCTTTTATACCCCTATATAGGTATATTATTCTATATATTGTATTCTCTAATTTTTATTTTGTATTTTTAATTTCTTTAATTTTGTTTATTAATTTATATACTTATAAAGTATTTTTATACACTTAAATATATTTTTATTTTATTTTTCTGAATTATTTTGTATATTTAATAAAATATAAGAATGTATCATATAAGTTTGTCTATAGAATTATTACCTATGTATTATACATACATGTATTTTATTTTGAGTTTTATTTACATTTTTATTCTGATTTTAATATACAAATATATTATAAGTAATATTTACAACATTATAAAATATAAAAATATAAAAATAATAAATAAATAATAAATTGAATATTTTAATATGTACAACTATACAAGGGGGGTCCAAAACTCAACTTTCAATAGCTCCGTCAAATGCGAAACCACCACCATTGGATAGATTATTTTATTCTATATATAATTAAAGGTGAGTATGCTGCATTTGGAGTTGTCAGTTGTGAGATACGGGTCTGGGAAGTTGGGATTCTGGATTCTTATTTAGACCATAACTTTTTATCTGTACATTATTTTTCAGTGAAATCAATTTTGTAATTTTCCTTGTAATATTATCTACAACTTTCATGTACAAAGTTTCTTTATTTGATGTATAAAAAGTGGAACCAAAAATAGGTCCCAAAATGAATAAAGATATAGGTATTTTGCACTGTATTTTGACCTTATCTCCCCCTACTTTATTCCTTGTCGACCTATTCATCAAGATGCCTAGGTCTCGGGGTTTTGGGTCATAAAATATGTACAATATTTTATTCTTTTTCTTTTCTTTTATTTATTCTATAATTTTGGCTTTAAATACAGTATTTTATACACTAATTGAATGCACATGCATGAATGCTAAGATGCTCTATTTAATGCTATTTATAGGCATTTGCTAGGGTTTTTGGTGCCAAAATGATAGAATAAAGATGATGAAATGTGGATTCATCATCCCCCTATACTTTACCTTTGCTAGTCCCTAGCAAACACTTATGCAATAAGTGCAAAAAGAAAAGGAAAGAAAAAGAAGAACTTGGATTTTATCTGATTATCAAACTTGTCTTCACAAAATCAAAGTTTGGAGCTTAAGTCGGACCTTTGGAATTTTAGTGCGGGCGGAACCTTAGTGAGGACCGTATTTGAAATCCAACAGTCCTTGAGAATCCCAAAACTCTGTCCAAATCTCCTCAATAGCCAGGTCAGAAATATCTCAATTCATACGCAAACCCTTACGACTATGAATCTGACTTGTACAGTGTAAGTGATAGTGGCTCTCCCCAACTAGAATGACAAAGAAACTGACTTCTCCAGTACGACAACCCAATGATTCCCCAATCCAGTAACTCCATCCTCGAGGAGCGGGGTATTCCCTTCTAAGTTCAAGTGGCAACTAGCTCAAGAGGAGGGGGTGAAGAGAAAAATGGACGGTAGCCAGTGTAGATACCTATCCGAGGATGCAAGACCAGTGTAGTCAAGTCATCCTGCTGCAGGCTCACATATTTGACTTTGGAACTTAAGCTTGCTTATTGACTTTGTACATACTTGCAGGCTTTTTATTTTTGTACATGCCTGAACTTTTTTTTTGAATACTATATACAACAGCATTTACATAAGGAGTTTTTCCTCTTGAGCCAATAGACTATCCCTCTTTTGAAGCTTTATCGCAACCCACGACCTCCTGTCTTTAGACTTCCTAATCACTGGACGGGTTGGGGTGCACTTTCCTCCCTAGAGGAGGACAAATGTTTCCACTTGTGTGCGTCTCATACCGGCAAATCCAATCCCCTCACCACTCCAACTGAGTTGAGCCATGTGAAAGGTGCAGGTGTCCAAGTTAGGTCATTATCAACAAGAGTCGTGCGTGTGCTCCGAAATACTCTACTTAGGCAGTCAAGAATCCATTGAACCAAGTCCCGTGATCCTCAAAGAATTAAGTCAACTAGACCTGAAGTACCTCAAACCCAGTCCCTATAAGGTTCCTCTTATTAGGTAGATTTTAAGGTCCAATCAAGCTCCAATCTTCGGATTTTATTTAGACTTGTTCAACTATCAAACTCAATCCGAAAAATACGAATGCTATGCAATGCAGAAAATATTTTTGTGATGCAATTTTCAAGATTTTGAACTTTTTATGGATTTTTGAAAATATGATGATGATGCATATGCAGATGCATTTTTTTGTATTTTTCAAAAAGATTTTTCAAATGTTTTTGGATTTTAATTTTGCAAATGTTTTTGGGATTTTTGAAAACAAAAAGTTTTGGTTGAAAACTAGGTTAAAATATGTACACGGGAGTGCTTCTTATATATACAAGAAGTGGATTTTAAGAATCTACAAGGGTAAGTGGTCAATTTTATACGTATATATAGATAGTGGATTTTAGTGTGATGTTAGTATTCCTCAAACTTTATTTGACACAAGCTTTTTCACATGATTTTTGAAAACTAGAGTCCAAAATAATTTTTACAAACATTTTACAAACATGTACACACATTTGAAAATCATTTTGCAAAGGTTTTCAAAACAGTATAGATAGGTTTTTCAAATATTTTTGCAACCATTTTTCAAACCATTTACAAATCATTTTTCAAACATTTTATTTCACACAAAGAAAATAAGTTTTACAAACCACACATTTTACACAGGTTGAAAACATGTAACAAAATATTTTCAAAATAGTTTTCAATAGATGTTCACAAAGTTTTTTCAAACTATTTTTCAAACATTTTGCAAAAAACATTTTCACCTGATTTATTAATCAGTAAATACACAAAAGAATTTGAGGAACAAAACACCTT